>KK118030.1:41139-63714 GCA_000611955.2 Stegodyphus mimosarum | reverse complement strand
TGCCATTAAGCTATACATTTTAAAAAATGATATCAGTTAATATTCCACATACTTTTTTTGTGTGTGTGTTCTGGTTTCTGACAGTACTTACTCAGAAAAGTTTTAAGTCTAATATTTTATTATTAAATTTATACGTAAAATATTGATTTGACACAACATAAATGACATAAACTGAGCGTTTGCATAACATATTTTAATGAAATAGTAGAAAAATATACATGAATATTCATAACATTCCTTGCATAAAATAAAATGCACGTCTATTCAAACAACTGTGTTTTTTATACATTATGGAAAATGTGCATAACATGAAAGTTTTAAAATTTGAGCAAAAGTTATTTGTTTATGAATAAAATTCATCTTTGAGTACTGTAGTGAAAAAATAAATAGATTTCATATTCATTTGTAATATTCATACTTAGGAAAAGCTTGGGAAGTCAAGACTGCTCTCATTAAACGCAACTCCCAAGCATATCCATGCCCCCTTTAGGTAGGACGTCAACAAATCTACAGAATGTCATTTCGGCAACAAATACAGCGTGTCTCACAAATTGCGTAGGTTTTAAAAATGCAAGAAATCAGTCAAAGCAGCGTAAATAAAAAAAAAAAAAAAAAAAAAAAAAAAAAAAAAAAAAAATCAAAATTTTTGTTTCTTCCTGCATACACTCCGATTTAATATTGGGAAACGATATCTAACATAGATCTACCTCTTCTTTTTCGGCTGGCAATTAGTTATTCTGTCGGGGAAGTTCTCGATGACCCTTTCACAAATTTCTTTGATTTCGCCAATGGTCTGCTGAATTTATCTCTTTAGTTCCGGAAATGTCTGGAGCTTGTCCAGATAATCATTCCCTTGACATCTTGACGGAATCCCATTAAAAAAAAATTTCAAGATGTGACGTCACAAGACCTTGCAAGACATTTCTGGGCATTCCACAAAGTCAGATCATGAACTCGGGAAACTTTCATGAAACAATGTTGTAGATTCATGGCACTCATTTCATCCAGAGCAGACATGAATAACGCGCGAAATTTACGAATCGTAACATTCTGTTTTTCTAGCGAGTTTTCACGGTTACGACGAGTTGCTCTTAGCAAACCATCATGGCATCTAAACTTAAAAACAATAAACGCTCAATTAATCGGAATGATAGTAGGTAATAAAACTGGTACGAAGAGTGCAGACAATTATATTAAAAAAAAAAAAAAAACACTGCTGTGCAATTTAAAACCTGCACCTTTTATAAGACAGCCCATATATTCTACATGTTAAAGAAAATTATCTTCAAAACAAAATGTAAACAGGAAAGAGGCGATAAAGGTTGCTAGTCGACCAGCCATCCCGTCTGGAGGGTCCTTTTAATATTGTGCTGACATTGGGCATCCAGCCAGAAGGGCGGAAGAAGGCGACATTCGCGTTCGACGTGCGACTTCAGTTTGTCCCAGAGGTGACAGCGGACCATCGACTTCAGGGTTTCCATTACCTGTGTGGGAAAAGAAGCAAAGAAATTTTTTCGGTTAACAAGGTCGAACTACAATGATACTCCAAGTGATCTTTTTTTTCTTATCGACTAATGCAAGAGCCGACGACGAAGAACCATACATCGTGTATGGTAATGGGGTTCGTAATTTTAATTGTTTAATTTTATACAAAAATTAAGATATTTCCCTGCCATTCATTTTACAAAGTTATAAAATTAAAATTATTATGGCTAAAATTAATTACTTTCATTAATATTCTTGAAATATCACGAATGTATGTTATTTCTTCTTTCTGATGTTCATTGGTTTTCCTTATTTTGTATTTATGTTTCATTTAATCAAATGTGAAATACATTTAAAACAGAAGGAAGAGAAATATATATTTTATTAAACGCTTCGTTAGAATATCCTAACACTTTATTAAAATATCTGATGTGGACACCATGACTTTCTTATACGACCTATTAAATTATGCACATTTTTGGCTGCACTTCATTTAAACTTATTTCCTCCAATTATTCTAACTGAATTAAAGGATTCTTCAAAGCACGTTGAAAATGAAATAAAATATTGCAAATTTTGAAATTAAACATCCCGGTCAATTTTTGTGATATGGGAATGAAATCTAGCATTTTTCCTTTTCCATTATGAGCATAAAACTTTCAAATATAAGTAAAGGAACTGGAACACCGCATAAAAAATAAGATTTCGCTATTATTTTTTTCTTTTTTTAATTTGACACTGTCAAAACATGAATAGCACTTCTGTAACGTCATTTAAAACACTTCTGTAACTGGAAGTACATATGACTACAACCAACGATTGAGAAAATAACCGCCGTGTAAGAGTGGATTGCCGACAGCAATAAAAAAGGGATTTGCACAACTAAATGTTATAACAATCCCATGTACAAAATTTCAATGTTCTACGACTAACCGTTTTTGAGTTAAGTGAGATACACATGTACGAACGTACAGATGTCACGAAGGAATCCATTTTACGATTTGTTTTGAAATAAAGAGTTCTTTATTCTCTTCGTAAGAACAGACGTCACAGAAGTGGGGGGAGGAAGTCAAAATAGAATCGGTAACAGTTAAAATGGATATTTCCACTGAATCTGATAATAGATATTTTTTGCGACAACAGTATTTTCTTATTTCGTACAAGGAAGTAAAAAAGTAAAACAGCTATAATTTTTTGCTATTAATGCCACTTCTGCTTTTCATTCATCTAAGTCGAATATTCTTTTTAAAACTAACTACAAAACTCGGCTTTCTAATCTATTCTAACATTTACTAGTTATAAAGCGTGAGAAACATACATGCAGTCTGCGTGAACATTCAGCTAATTCTGATAATGACAGTACCTGTGCTTATTATTATTATTTTTTTTTAAAGTGTCTTTGTACTAAATCTAATGTGTTCTGTGAGAGATAATAGCTCATTTGCCAAGAAAATATGAAGTAAGACAAAGTTACATTTTTGAATCTGTGAGTATTATTCGTTGGCATTTCTTATTTTTAGAGATAGGCAGGTAACTTTGCAGAAACATTAGGTATTTATTTAAGCAGGAGACGGGAAATACGCAATGCCCCCGCCAGGACTCGAACCACGGACCTCTCGAATACGCGTCGAGCGTACTGACCACTACACAACGAAGGCATGCGAATAAGGCGGGAGAAATACTTTATAACTTTACGATTCAATACTTAAGCAAAAAAAGCAACTCTAGTTACGAGTAGATTTTGAAGGGGGCGGGGAAATAACGATTTCGAGAGCGATGAGACATAAGTCTATCTTCTTCAGGAGACTTTTGTTTCCTCGAAATCGATAAGTTTTATTCAAAATCTACATCAAACTAAGGTGCTTTTCCCTTAATTTTATAACAGTGTGCCCTCTTCCAGTTACTAACCACGTAGAATCCGGTCACGATATCTACAGTGAAGAAAAGCAATTTTTTCGTAATGGAGTTTGGGTAGGATACGAACTACGCGAAATTTAATTGAAGACCCCCCCCCCGTTCTTAGTGCCAGCTGCCCTGTAATGACAATAGCCTTTTCCATCTTATATCCCCCCCACCTTGTATACGATAGAAGAACGAAGAAAGAAAAACTACGAACTGCGCCACTTTTCCTATCCCCTCTGTCTAAAAACCTGAATTTCCAAGATGTTGGTTGCTAAAAAAGTCATTTATCGCCATTAATGGGATATTTTATTGAAACTACAAGCCTCTATTTTCGTTTATCAGATATTGTAAAAATTGTGCATACAAAACAAATATTAAATTAAAATCTGGCATGTGCTAATGTAAAAATGAATTCCTTTTACATTCATTTTATAATTTTATAATGCTTAAAAGAATAATGAGCTAGATCTTGTATATTCTCTATAGGAATTCGAAAATTTTTTAGCTGCTAATATATAGACATATATGTGTGTGTGTGTGTAAATTTCCAATAATAATACTGATAGATAAATGAAATACATAAAAATTACACGTAATCAACCTTTCAAACATCGGATTTGTAGCGCATTTTAAATTAGTTTTCTTGTCTAAATAAATATTAATAAATCTGCCTAGACAGTAGAATGGTTTTAAATTTACAATTTTTGATGAATAGTTCTAATTTAATTTTAAAATTTCTCATTATTAAATATAAAAATTAGATTTCTTAAGCGGTTCTAAATTCATACCAATGTTATTGTAAAATATGTCTTATTAAGCTTTTCATTTTTAATCATTGAAGTTATTTAACATTCTTACAAATTCCGTATTTTAATATTAGAAGCGTTTAAATACTTATTCTGTTTTCCAGTTACTCTATCCGGTATACTTTGGCATACATTTAATTCCTAGTAATTTTAATTAGCAATAGTTGATAATTATGAGCATCTGCGGCATATTCATAATTAATAGAAAAAATTCGATTTCCCTCATATTTCATATCTTGGGATTTTTAATTTCCTCTTAATCCATTTCTTTTTCATATATTGCTTTGTATTGTATTCAGGTTTTCATGTATCTAGAATTTGAATATTTTTGTGTTGTATTTATGCCAGTTTATATTTAAATGATAATTTTTATAAATTCTTGCATCATAACTCAAGCACAGAAATGTTTCTTACACCTTGGTACAGATTCATCTTCACTATGCAGGTTATTTTCCAGTCTAGTTTCAGGCTTATTATTTGTAAAATTAATTAGTTGAAATTATTTATAAAGAAAGATGATCACTAAATCCCCCTAATAATACTTCTGACTGCTGTAATTTAAAATACAATCAGTTCACGTGATTTTATAACATACCTCATTTATAATTTAAAAAAAAAATTTCAGCAGCATTGGAATTAACAGCAGATACTCTTAATGTTATATATTTAGATTACACTAACTTAGATTGCCATTGCCTTCTTCGTTGAGATGTTTATGTTATATTCCTAGTATTTCATAATGGCATATAGATAAGTTTAACTCATTCACCAAACATGTAAATCTATTCAAATCTCTTCTGAAAAGGAAAAAAAATCTCTTCTGAATCCATTTAAAATCTATTTTTCAATCCGCTTTGGAAAAAAAAAGTCCTTTTTTCTTTCCATACATACAGATTCTACGCAAAAAACAACGTTTAAATAGATTCGAGAGCGGTCAAAATGGACATTTTCGTTGAAATATGATTCTCAAAATTTTTCGCGATTTCAGTGCTTCCTTTACTTCGTACAAGGAAGTAAAAAACGACCAAAATTTGTTTTTGAAAATTTCCGTGATTTGATAAAATATTCATGATAATTAAATTAGTTATTTTGATTAATAATATGTACTACTATTATTACTGTAACTATTATCATATTACTAGTATACCATGCTTGTTAACCGTGCGATTCTTCAAAGGAAAAATGCTAAACTTTTCATCTCCCCTCTTAATAGGACAGCTGATCCTAGTAGTGAAAAATGTTTAAAAATTGATAATTATTACAGTTTTAATAATCATTTCCTTTTCCCTCTCAGAGTTTGAATTTCCAAAATGGTTTCTATGAACTTTTTTTTTCCTCTAAAGCTGACACGCACGCACGCAAAAATAATTTTTAGTTAAAAAAAATTAAGCTATAATTTATTGAGAGGATTAATTGATCATGAATTTGTAGTACTGTTTATCTAATTCTTTCTTTCTAGATAAATTTTAGAAAAATCTTAATTATTTTAATTTATTTAAAATTTAAGATTATAAGATAATATTCCAAACACATAGTAATGTTTCTGTATTAGATTTCATGCTAAGTTGTTTTTATCTAACTACAAATTTTTGCAAACATTTACATGATTACTTTAATTAAAAAATTAATTCTAGTATACTTTAACATACTTAAGAATCGTTAATGAAAGATATTTCTGATGCTAACATGTGTGTTTACCGATACCTTTTATTTTCTTTGCTAGCTCTTGAATTTATTACTGTTATTCAAGTAATTAACCTGCTTATTAGAGATGCTTTACTTCGTTCTAACGAGTAAAGAATATCTAACAAGTTCCCTCTTGGCTACGGAAAGTAAAATTGTAACTTTCGGCTTTTAGAAAGGAAGATAGACGGCTTCTTCGGAAAGTGTTTAATCTCCTGTAGCGTCTAAAGGGAGAGGAAAACTTTTGGTTTATGTGGTCGTTAAATTCCACGGCAGGAAAGTGGGAAGAAATTTTGATTCGCACAGTTGGAGTACACCCGGAGTTTGACTATTTGTTTAATCGAACATGGCAAAGAATGCAAAGACCACCCAGTCTAAGAGAAAGGATACCATTTTTCGAAGAGAAACTGACTCGCACATGTTACACATGGGAAAAACGTTTACGCACCATCCCTACTCGCTACAATTCGACTCCAAGCCGAACTTCAATATTCAGTGGTCTTAAAGCAGATTCCACTGAAGCTCATTCATTTTTTTTGGCACACCTAACGCAAAAAATACAAGCGATGTACGTAGTTATCTACTTCATAATGTGACTGTAGGTTCTTGTCACTGATTTAAAATTAATTCTAATAGGAATTAAGACTGGAATCCCGATAATTCGCGACCATTTTAAAGATAGCTATAAAATTTAAATTTAAAAAAAAATGCATAGCAAATTCAAGGCAGGCACCTTCCCTCTTATATGTACACGCAAATAAATGTTTTAATAAAAATTAGTTATGCTCATAAGATATTTCAAATGAATTCATTTCTTTTCTTTTTTTAATTGTTAGAACTATTTACCATTTTCTGGAAGCGCACTTTATATAGTAAACACGGATCTTGGCGAGTCTCTGCAAACTTTTCTTTTTAGATAAATCCCTGCTTTTTTGCGTGTGTGCATATTTCGCTGCTTTTTAAAAAATTAATTTTGGATAAAGAAAGTATTGTCTACAACATTTACGACACCGAATTCCACATTGTAGCTGGTTTGTTTTACATCGGGGGGGGGTGGAACTGAAATAATTTCTTAAAAAAATAGCTGCACAGACTTTTCTGACTTTAGAAATGCTAAAGAATACAGTAATTTTCTTTTAATAAATTCAGATTTTCATAGTGAAATCAACTGCACATGTGCGTATCGCAATGGCAAAATTAAGAACTCAATTTTGGGAACATAGTTCATCATTTCTTCATTTTAAGATGATTTCACTGTTGGATATACAATTTTTTAATGTACAATTCGAAGTTTTTTTTATAAAAGAATTCCCTACTTCTTCAAAAAATGTATCATTTATATTCCTTTTTCCTGTATTGATATTTTCTTTTTGTAAAAATATATATAAAAAATATAGTAGTTTTAAGATCAATACACCTTGATGAAATAATTTTAAAGGTATGATTATTAATTTAGAAGTCAAACAACAAAAATCAGCGTTATATTTTCAAATTTTCACAGGACTAGTTTCGATGACTTTACCAAACCATCATCCTCAGCTGCAATAGCGCAAATGAACGAAATAAGATAAGAAAGCCTGGACAGGAGACAAGCTACTGGCGCCATCTGTTGATGAAACCAGAACTAAAACATAATTTCTTTAAAGGGATAGTTTGGAGGAGAACTAAATTACCTTGATGAAGATGAACTAAATTATTTAAAAGCAATAGCTATTGACAGGGGCTTTTCACCCAACATGATTAATCAAGCAGTTAAAACATTCTCCTCTCAACACACCAAAAAACTGTTTTAGGAGATTATAAAAATTCTGTTGTCATTGCCTTCTTTCCATCAGTTAGCTATAAAGTTGCACATATTTTACAGAAATTTTAACTTTCGGATCGTTTATTCCCCCATCAACAAAATTCCGAGTTCCATACTCCAGGACCCCATTCCGAATATGAATTCCTTGCCAGTGTGGTTTAATTTACATTGGCCAAACTAAGAGAGCCTTAAAATTTCGCGTTAAGGAACATGAAGCATATGTTAGAAAAAAGGAAAGACAGAAGTCTTCTGTTGCCCAACATTGTTGGCTCGAAAATCACACTTTCAATTTTTCTGCTGCCAAAATTATTCAAAAAACATCTTCCATTGGTGAACGGGATTTTCTAGAGGATTTCACATTAAAAAAAATCTTTCTGTTCCAGTTAACGACCCTAATTCCAATCCATCTTTGCCTTAGTCTTTAAAGAAATTATGTTTTAATTCTGGTTTCATCAACAGATGGCGCCAATAGCTTGTCTCCTGTCCAGGCTTTCTTATCTTATCTAATCATTATATCTTATCACGTTCATTTGCGCTTTTACAGCTGAAGTTGATGGTTCGGTAAAGCCATCGAAACTTGTCCTGTGAAAATTTGAAAATACAACGCTGATTTTTGTTGTTTGAGTACTAAATTAATATTTGTTCGGCGCGTTAATGTATCTTAGGTATGATTATGTTTTAGCTAACTAATTATGCGCAAACAATGGAAATTTATGAGGAAAAAAAAAACAACAACTCAGAAAAGCATAGATTAAAATTCGCGTAAACTTTAGTCCCACGGTTTGCATATTGTCGGAATTCTATTGTATTTTATTTTACTAAGTAGTACATAGATAGCATCACCATGAAAATGATATCCCTCTTTTTCAGCCATCAAATCATTACCTTCCCCCAAAGAGTATTTTTTTGTCTCTTGCATTCTTCTAGCACAGAAAAAGTATTATAACAAATAAAGAAATAGCTATTTCAATCATTGGTAAATTAATAATTAATTAGTAATTTTTGTAACATTATTTACAAAATAAATTTTATTTGTTGAATTTTGGCATGAGAAAAATGGTTTCTAAATATGCTAATCAATTCCAACTTCACAACTCATTGACGAAATATAAACTACTAAATTCTTAATGTTAGATTCTAAGAAGTGATATTTTTATATATTATCCACGCAATCAGAAGTAGGTTCAAAGAAGAAATAAATTGTCATTGGAACCATAATCATGTTTTTTTGGGAGGATATAAATTATACTTATACAAATAAAAAACTGCAATATAATTCAGGGTTACCGAATAATACCAAAAAATGTTTGGCATTGTTCTTTTATTTATTTTTTACTTTAAATACAATGGTCACATTGACAGAATGACACAGTTTGTAATGGAAGATTTATTTTTTTAAGCAACGAGTACTATTTTAAAATAGATTAGTTAATCGGAATTAAAAGGAATATAATATTTCGGGAACAGGCATCAAAGCAAAAACATAACTAAAGGGCTAAGAAAACATTTTTACATTATTTATTTGGTCATTTGCCGAAATCTTAACATATTCCGCACTACGTATTGCTGGTGACAATACAATACTACTCCACATCGAATTTTCAAAGTCAAAAATGAATCATCTGTAACAAATCTTTGAAAATTTGATGCAGATTATTTCTTTTTGTAATTTTATGCTGAATTTTCGTCATACATTTTTGATTTATGATCACAATTAAAATTTCTATTTTTTCAAACTAGACATATTGAAAAATAATCTCCGAAATGTTTTTTCGAAATATCACAATCTATCGAATTTTGGCTGTTTGGTAAAAACTGATATACTTTTGTTAAAGTTCTAGTGCAGTCACTAACATTGACAGATTCTGAAGCAAGTTATCAGTCCTTAATTTCCGACGATTCAGATCCGATTTCTGTTTATTACATAGAAATTTAAATCAATCGAATGCAGTCTTAATCAGATAGATCGGGACTTTGAAAGAAAGGTGACGCTATGTACTTCACTGCTATGTTGATTAGAACTAATACCAAACGATTTACTATGTCTAGAGGTAGAGATCTGTTTTCTTTTGATTCAAAAGTATAATTACATATATATATTAGCCTCCTAAAACAGAATGGGCAAAATGAATTAAATACAGAATATAATTTCATTTAAAATATCTTTTTAATACTACACACTTAAATACCACTTAAGTGAGTTCTTGCAAAATAATCTTATCAAATTTAAACGAAAATTTCATATTGTTCATAGAATTTGATAAATTCCAAAGAAATGCATAAAATTACACTGAAACTACATTAAGAATTTCCGAAAATTCCTGTCAATTAGACTGAAACATATTTCTGGGTAAAGCAACTGCATTGCTTCTAATTTTTGACACATTTCTCAAAATTGATACATTCACCCATTTGCTTAACACTGTTGAGAATTTCATAACTTTCAAAGGAATGTGTAAAATTAAACTGAAAAATACTACATTAAGAATTTTCAAAAATTCCTGTCAATTAGGCTGAAACCTATTTCTGAGTAAAGCAACTGCATTGCTTAAAATTTTTAGCTTATTTTAAAAAAATGATTAATTAAGTCATTTGACTAACACTGTTAGGATTCTAGTCTTTAAAAACTTAATAACATGCATTACATTTATAATATAAAAGATACAATTTTTATTCAGGAAAACAATATCATTAAATAAAAGAAATAAAAATGAATTATTTAAAAAATTTATAAGCATTCATCTATCAAGAAATTGCCATAGTTAGATTATTATAAGACTAGCCGCTGCACGGCCAGCCTTCGTCTGGCTTTTAAGTGTACCGGAAAAATGCCTAAAGAGAACACCAAACATTAAATTTGAAAACTGCACAGAATTTTACTCTGCAGAACAATTTTATCGAAAAAGAAACAAACAACAACGGAAAAAAAAATTCAGTTAAAAATGCATTACATATAAAAAGCATACAATGAAATAAGCAATATCCCTTAATACAAATATTAATTATCCTAATAAATAAATTAACCAACTTCCTGCTGCCTTCTCTAGACAAATGTCCAGTATCCAAGAGAAACATTAAATTTAAAAACTGTGAAACTGCACAGAATTATCGCCCTCATTTTTCTGGATGGCAATAGTGCTGATATCAGCAACAATGGCTGCATGCCATTGTTGTTCATATAATGAGAGAAAATCATCAATTTGATACTATTTCATTAAAAAAAAAAAAAAACCATTCGAATTTTTAAAAATCGATGTGCACTGGCTCTTGTCTAGATGCATCTTGTGTACCAGATTTCATAGGCCTGGGTCTATTAGCTTACGCGCAGTACGAACGAAAGACACCTACACACACAGAAAGACTCGTCCTTTTAAATATAGATATATAAATTAATTAAACAATTTACCTTTGCAAAAAGAAACAATCTTTCAATTTCTTAAACTGTTCAATAGAGTGAAATCTCGCTTTGCTATAGCCCATTATGTCTTAAAATGACGCGATTTCGTCAGAAAACATAAAATTAAAAAAAAAAAAAATCTAATTCGAATTTCGAAAAACTCGCTTCGAGGTGCACTGGCTCATGCAAAAAAATCATGCAAAACTTTTCAATATCTTACAAACAGTGAAATAAGCAAAAAATAACATGAAAGAAACTCAAAAAACAAAACATTTCGCGCAGAATTTTACTCTGCAGAACAACTTTATCAAAAAAGAAATCAATAAAAATGTATTATATATATAAAAAATGACAATGAAATATGCAGTATCCCTTAATACAAATATTACTTATCCTAATAAATAAATTAACCAACTTCCCTTTGCAAAATCTTAAGAACTCAAATGGTATAAACAGATTAAGAACTTAAACAGATTAAAAAATATCATGCAAAACTTTTTTATAATTAAAATTATATATAATTAAAACATAATATTACAATGAAATAAGCAATATCCCTTGATACAAATGTTAATTATCCTAATAAAGTAATTAAACAATTTACCGTTGCAAAAAGAAACAACTTTTTAATTTCTTAAACTTTTCAGTCTCTTAAAAACAGTAACATAAGAAATACGATGAAAAATTGTTGCCAAACAGAAATTTTTAAAAGAATGAAACTATTCAAAATGATGCAATTTCATCAAAAATCTATCAACAACAATAAGAAAGGAAAATTGTTGCCAAAACTACATTTTAAAATATCTAAGATGTGAGAAGTGTATTTGGAAGCTTCATTTAAAAATTTAAAAAAAAAAAAATACAAAACTCTTGATACAAATGTTAATTATCCTAATAAAGTAATTAAACAATTTGCCATTGCAAAAAGAAACAACTTTTTAATTTCTTAAACTTTTCAGTCTCTTAAAAACAGTAACATAAGAAATACAATGAAAAATTGTTGCCAAACCGAAATTTTTAAAAGAATGAAACTATTCAAAATGATGCAATTTCATCAAAAATCTATCAACAACAATAAGAAAGGAAAATTGTTGCCAAAACTACAAACAAAATTCTTTTATTAAAAGGAGTCGAAAGGATTAAAGTTCAACGTGTCCAAAAATCAAAGGAAAATAAACAGCACATTTTTTAAAATAAGTTTTTTTAAAAAAAATTCTGCTGAAAAGGTGTTAAGCTCACTTTCCTAAATAAATTCGTATTTAATCGATTTATTGAAATACGAAATTTATTTTAAGTTCATAAAATAGCTAAGTATCTACGCTTCACGACGATGTAAAAATGAAATGTATAGAGTGAAGCTTTCCCGTAGCCCATTATGTCTTAAAATGACGCGATTTGGTCACAAAACATAAAATAAAAAAAATTCTAATTCTAATTTAAAAAAAAATCGCTTCGAGGTGCACTGGCTCTTGTGTAGATACACCTATGTACCAAATTTCATGGCCCTGGGTCTATTAGCTTACTCGCAACACAAACGAAAGACACACACACACAGACTCTTTGTTTTATTATATGTAGAGATGAGGCAAATATTGAAGAATTTTGTCCCTGCATAGGAAGGAGTATCTTAATTTACAAAATTACTCATAAATGGTGCTGAAGACTTTTTGTCAACACAATAAGCAAATATACTTTTTTTGTGCAATCTCTGACAATACCCAAGTAATAAATTACTCCCTTTGCATGGCACTAGGAAAAGCTAGTAAAATTATTGCTACCTATAAAGGCAACCTCGCAAGATATTCCAAATATATGGAAATCATAGATATGTTCAAACATCTTGGCATTTATAAGTACTTCTAGTCCCAATTTCTATACAAGATGCTACTTGGTAACTTCAAATGCCTGTGCTGGCATCGGAATCTGCTAAAGATAGCCTTCTCCCTCGCAGACCATTCTTTTCAAACTGTTATGATACAACCTTTGCTCTTATTTAGGCATTTTTATGCAGTTTTCCCCAAGCTGCTAATGCTTATTCTTCACTTCTAAATAAACACTCAATAATAAGGCCTTTTTCAGCAAAATTAGTTTTAGAGAGGAAAATTTGCAATTTTATATTGATTAATCAAATGAACTAAACCTCATCTATTTCCCAAGAACTGAGGACTTACAAAGCACTTAGATGTTTCACAAGAGCTCTTTTACATGCCTTTCAGAAAGCAATCATATTAGCATTGTCTAACGAGCTTCAAACTACTTTTCCTTCTTGAATTTTCGTTTTTTTCTACAGAAGTTTGGCTTGCCCTATATTTACAAAATTAATTACCATATAGACAGAAAAATTTACCAGAATAAATCTAGCTTCATTGACAATCTGACCAAATGATAATAAGAATGAATATGTCAATCACTTACTTACATTAAAGCAAGAAAAAATCTGATACCAAAAGAAACAGTTACGGTCCTTTTGATTTGGTGCCAAATGAGGCTGGTACTGGTTTTATTATAATTCCGAACAGACTCTGTTCCCAAAATATTGTGGTAGCCATTTTTCTGTGGTTATGTGCCAAATTTTTTTTCTTAGGTTTAACGTGGTTGGAACTTCTTAGTTTAGTGACCGAGATCTATGTGATTTGTACAGTACATGTATCCTGTACTATTAATCACATACTTTGAATTTTGAATTATTGGAATTTTAATAGACATTACTTTACCTTTGATTTATGTTAGCAGTCTGGTTCTAGTTGTCCCATCACTTCCACAAAGAAATATGTCTTTAAGATAAAAATCTTTTTTTTATTCATCACTCAGAGCGAAGGGGTAAGAAAACTATAACTGATTGGTATGTCAAGTTTGTATCAAAGATATACGTCTGGCCGAGCTTTAGAATCGACTGGATAGCTATGAGCGGATTTGCCGCTAGAAAAGTGCCCAAAATTGGCACTCATATCAACCCGATTAAAGGCATGTGGAGCTACATTAAGCGCAAGTTTCACAAGGGAGTCTTCAGATGACATTTTGTATTTGTCCTTTGCGGAGTTTTTGTGGCATTGCCAATACTGGGATCAGGAGAAGGAGGATCAATTCTGGGGCAGCAAGATTTGCATTATGTACGTGCAACAGTTATCCAGTGCTGACAATGAGACATAACCAAGACATCCCAGGTGAATACTTTTATTGTTTTAGTAACATATATTTTCGCCGTTGTTTTGGATGACAGCCATCTTGGAAATATTGCTTCCTGGCATGATAAAAATTGCCAAAAATATCAAGGGGTGCTCAATTGTAAACTTTAACCCAAAGTTATTATGCACTTCTAAAAAACTATATATTTAAATGTATTTGCTTCAGAATATTAAAAAATGTATTTTGTAGGCAACATCAGAACGAAATCTTCCTCTTTGCATGGGACCACGCGAAGCTTGCAATATTGTCCGCTTACGATTTTGGCTATCACCCATAGTATACAGGTTATGCAAGTGTCCTGATCTGACAGATTGCCCTATGGAGTGGATGGACACAAATGATAAGAGAACCATTTCCCTCAATTTGCGAGCACAGCTCAAAGTAAGCATTAAATGATTTAAATCTGAAATTAAATTAATGCACATAAAATGTTTAAATCGATAAAAATTATATATTAGTTAAACTCAAAACAGTAAGTAATAGTAAATAAAAATTATGTATTAGTTAAACTTAGAAAAGTAAGCAAAAAATAATATTTTAATTCTAAGTTTTGCAGTCAAGTTGCAGAGCTGGAGCCATGTGAGGACAGTCAAACTGTCGCTGCTGAGATACGGTCAAATGGTACTATAAGCATTAACTGCTTTTGTGGCCCAGGAAACTTCTTCCGTAAACTTTACAATACTACATCGGGACAATATTTTGCATGTTTGCCAGTAAGTTATAATTTTTTTAAGATAATTTATTACAATTTTATTAATTTTTTTAAGAAATGCAGCTTAAATTTTTTAAAAATTATAACATTAAACAAACGAATGGTTACACTTGGTTTCCATTTAAAAAAAGGAAAAATAATGTGTAATAAAAGTTACATAATGTGATGTACATTTTTAAAGAGATGCAGAAAATTTAATTCAGATTTGTTTCTAGTAAGCATATATAGTGTGTGTACATTAGGGTGGAGGGGGGGAATATGAAATTTCTATTGCCCAAGTCCTTATATGGTTCTAAATGGGCTAGAACAAATTGTGTTCAAATTTCAGCCCAAAATATTGACATCTTCAGATTCCACACCTTAAGTGAATATCTGTATTGACTATTTTAAACAGTATTATACTTTTTTCATGAACTGCTTTGTCAAAAACACCATAATTAGTGTGAGGAACTGCTTTCCACACCAAAATATCAAATTTAATGACAAGATATGTTACTAGATGTAATTAAAAGGAATGAGATGATAGATGTAATTAAAAGGAATAGATGCAGAACGGGTTCTAATCTGACAATTGCTTCTAGTTTGGGATAAGCAATCATCAGGGTTGCCACTCAAACAGGAGAATGAAATTCCCTGACTTTTCCAGGTGTGTTTTAAGAAAATTCCAGTCTATCCGCGTAATGCTCTTTGGCTGTGCTAAGAGATAAATTAATTATGGTACCACTTGAAAACACAAAAATTTGCCAATTAGATATGACTTTTATATTATCCTCAAAGATTACTATTATAACTATAGTAGGAGTTGTTTTCTCCACTGAAGAATTGAGATCAGAATCTGCTCAATGTGGATAAAAAATGTCTTTTTTTTTCCTGACATTTTGCAGCTAAACGAAAGAAAGATATCTATTTAATGATATTTTTAAATAAATGAAGGTATTTTATATTTATTTAGCTGAATACATAAGCAAAAAATATGTGCATTGAATTTCGTGATGTTATGTCATCATACTGCTAGAATTAGTTTCAGGATTATGCCAGAGAAAATTTCCTGAAATGTGAAAGTATTATTTACTAATGATAAATAAATTTAAGGGGAAGAAGCAACATTAAATGATATAAATAACATTAAAATAATTAAAAAACTGAATTACAATAATCAACGATATTTTGGCGAATATAGTTATATTAAATGGTTAACCTAGATGACTGATTACTATTTTTCTATTTTACTGGAAAATAACAAATAAGGCATTTCTAAAAAAAAAAAAAAAAAGTATTTAAAAGATTTTGCGGTAGAATCCTACTATACGCTACGGTCTTAACACGATTTTGAAAATTGCCGCCAACACCGAAATGGCCTGTTTGCTGCTCATCATAATGTCGCTAAATCCCGTGTGTACCGTACACGGAGGCTATTCTAACCTCCATGGTACCGCTATACTAGGATTAAACCGATTTTGTTTGATACTAGAATGCGTATTTTCTTTAGTTCAACATGCAATGCACATGCGTATGCGAGTATTTCGATTCTCGGGGTTACTGAGAACCAAAGTTACTGGAAACTTGCTTTGCCTTTCTAAAAGACGATCTGTTTGGAGCTGCAAGAATTGGCTCTTTGCCAGCTGCGAGAGTGACGCTAACGCGCGCCAAGGAAGTGATCGGCGTCCAACGTTGGCGCAAAACTCGCTTTTTTGGGGGATCGCTGTATGAAATTCCCTGACTTTTCCAGATTTAGACTAAAATAGTTGAATTCCCTGACCTTTTTGGTCAATTTTCGAATTCCCTGACTTTTTCCGGTTTTCCAGGTAGCGTGGCAACCCTGAATCATGTGAATCCTATGATCTCTCAACTTTTTATTGTTAATTAGTTGGTTGTTCAGTGTGTTTTGTGAATCCTGCTTTATCAGTCATCGTTTATGTTCAACTGAGATGCCGTTAACTAGACCTGGATCTTTTTTGAGATTTCTTGGTCATAAACTGTGTTGGTTTGTATGCTTGTTGCACACCAATGAATTTCCTCTTCGCCATTCTTTTCCAGAAGATTGCTGGAAATACATCTGCACCACAGTAGGAAAATCTATGAAAACATGTGAAATTCTTCCCATGACAAGTTATAACCCTATTCTAGTTATCTATTCGAAATTGACAAAAAAGATCTCAGTGCTGACCATACATCCTTGATATTTCTAAGACAGTATCCTTGGGGGAGTGCCCTTCAGACAGACCTAGCAATCCAGGGAAGATGGTCTACTCAAGATGGCTCACTACAGCCAAAAGAAATCTTCACCTTTATGTATCAACAGCCAAACCAACAAATGACTTAAAGCTACTAGCCGAATATATTATAAAGTTTATGTTCCATTCTGGTTTGAAATTAAGAATATTCCAAAAGCAGTACATAGAGCGCATTCACGGAATGATCGAGAAAAGTTCATTCTTGCCAGAAACATTTTAAGACAACCATTCACAAAGCTATTCAGAGGAACTGTTATTTTGCTCACTCTGAAAATATCCTGTTGGTGATGCTGAGAGATGAATAAGCACATATTCATGAAACTTGGCCTGATAAGAATACTGAAAGCAAGAAAAACTGCCTGGGAGGGGAAAATACAGCAATTTGTGCTTCCTAAATTAAATTTCAAAGCAGAGGAGTATTGATGATGATTCACTGAGACAGTCCCTTGGAATCACTGGCTACCTTGAACTTCAGCGATAAAGAGATAAGATTGATTAGAAGCAGTTCTCAATTTGAAATAAGAAAGTTCCCTTGCCATTCTCAAATAGTAGACAGGCATGTGAAACTGCTGGCAGAAGCATTGGTAACATGTGGTGCAGATACCAGGGATGGATTCATACGCAACAGAATCAAGTCCCAGAATGAATTTAAAGTTCAACATCAAGAAGAATTTCTTTGATTCTCTGGTGGAACCTGAAGATGACAAGTGATTAAGCTGATACTTTTTTACTAGCATTTCTTTACCAATTACAACCATAACACAAATGCTATAAAAATGGTCAGGAAACACAAATGCTATAAAAAGAATCATTAAAAAATTGTCTTTTATTAACATTAACATTGATTTCTTTTTTTTAATTTACCTGACGTGGAACCTGAAGATGACAAGCAATTGAGCTGCAATTTTTTTATTGTGTTTTTTTCATCGAATTGTACCATTTGTTGGGTGAGAAAACAATAAAATTTGGAAAAAACTTTTCGACCTTTTTCGCTGTACCCTAGAAAATTTTTTATTCCATATTTTATAATTAAAATGTTATAAGAATCACATTTCATTAAGTGACATTAAAGATTAACAAATATACAGATGCTAGGAGTCAGCAAATTTCTCTGATATCATGCAAGTTAATAAACACATTAACTGGTATAATGATCATTGGTAGGTAGCACAATACTTTTATTTAGCCTCACTACATAGCATTAAGAAGTGCACTGCTATTTGATATCAACCTTAGTGGTCACCACAGAACATAACCGACTGAACACAATCTTTCCTTTATGCCATTTTGGCTTATAAAAAGGTTTCATAATAAGTCACAAAGAAATAAATAATCCTTAGATCTTTAAGAAGATTTATTCTGTTGCATAAGTGCATACAAATTGTTTTCAAGTTTTAAAAAATTTGAACACATTTTTGATTGCTTATATCAAAACTTATTCTATAAGATTTACTAAATAATGAAATTCAATGGATCACATGTCAATATATGTCTCACCTGCTTATTTGCATGTCATGAAATATCCCTATGGCAGGTGGAAGATGTTTCTTAAACACTGAATTAATTTTCAATCTAACAATTGTTACATTTATTAGTTATTATGCCCTGTAGCCCCTTTAAATACAACTGATAAATTTCTATGCACAATCTACACAAGCGGAAAATTCAGAATTTTCACATGTCTTTAAATTGTTAAATTTTATTCCTACTGAATTACTGCTGAATTCACTAGACTCTATTGTAATTAAAAACTAGAATAATAATATAGCCTTTTATATGAATTTAAATTAAATGTTCTCTAAAATAAAACAATTTATTTATTCTATTTTAAGAAAACAATAATTTTACATACCATTACTGCCTGATTTATCAACTAGATGCAGATTAACTTAGCCTCATTTAATATAAAGGGTGTTTATAAAGTCCCGGACCCATTTTGATGTTTAATAACTCATAAAATAACAAAGATAGATTAAAATTAATAACATAAATTGTTAGATAGACTCAAAAAGTTTCATGACCCTTGTCAATGAACTTCCACATGTGCCCCCTTCGTTGCACGGAGAATATCAAGTCAATATTCAATTTCACGCCAGGTACCGGCATGCCTGTTGGCATCCATAGAGGCTATTGCGGTTGTAATTCTGGCTTTTAGGTCATCGATGTTCGACACTCTCCTCCTGTAAACATTGTCCTTCACAAATCCCCAAAGGAAAAAGTCCAGCGGCGTTATATCAGGTGATCTGAGTGGCCAAGGAATTGGACCTCCTCACCCAATCCATCTTTCTGTAAAATGGTCATTCAAAGAACTACGAACGATGGTACTCCAATGAGGTGGTGCACCATCTTGTTGCAAAAAGACATGTGGCTGAAGCTCTTCTAGTTGTGGAAATACGAAGTTTTCCAACATGTCTAAGTATACGACTGATGAGACCATCTTTTCTACAAAAAAGAAAGGCCCAATGACTCGGTCGTGCATTAGTCCACACCACACACTAACCTTTGGGGAATCCCTTTGTGCCTCACGGTATTCATGGGGGTTTTCAGATCCCCATAACAAAACAAAAAGAAAAGAGAGAAAAATGCAATTAATAAGCTGACGATATTTAGAAAAGTAAAGATATTCAAACCTGAAAAGGAAAACATATAAGTTATTCCATCAATAAATGCCATAAGGTAGTTTATATCTTCATTATTTTATGAGTTATTAAACATCAAAATGGGTTCGGGACTTTATAAACACCCTGTATATCGTGGAATAACAGAAAAATTACTGTCACAAATCATCAGAATAAAGCAAAATTTTCCTGAAACTTATAAAAAGAAGCAGAAAATGTATGGGATAATAGCAGTGATAGCAGATAATGCCACTCTATTTGGAATATATTTTTATCCACAACAGAACACACTTTAATAATATATAACTTAATATACAGGGTTTCACTAAAACCACCCAAATCCTGCACAACCAGATTCCTCACTTGGAATACATAAAAAATAACCAAAGAACTGTATCTGTTTTTCAGATAAATATGATATAAAAGTATGATATCATATCTGTTGTAAGGGGGAAGGGAGTTTATTGGAAACATGAACATCAGTACTTGCATAGAAAGATGCTTAAAATGTCCACAGTGCACAGTGGAATAGTAATAAGAGTAATGCATGCACTGTGGGAATAGCTGACTGAACATCAAACATTTCTTTCAGCAAAGTTCCTAATACATTCTCTTTAATTCTACAGATAGACAAAATTTCTTGTTCAGTCGAAAAGCTCCATTGTTCAAATCCTGTAATTGCCATGTCAAGAATTTCCACTAAATTGTCAATTGAAATGTTTTCATTCTCAACAACATCTCTGTCAATTTCTTCACTATAGTAGTGATATTTTCTTAATTTAGAAGCATATTACAGATTTTATTGTCCATTAGTAGAATCTTCTGAAAGCTGAAAACACTTCAAATTTGCGGTTATCATCAAAGAGCTTAGCTAATGTCTGCTATACATTATTAGCGATTTATCATGAGATTAGTGACAAAAAACATGTCATTATATTAAGCTGTGTCTTGCTTTTGTCACATATCGATGAAATTCTGCCTGAATTATATTTTATTAGTTATTTATTATACCTATGTCTATTTTCTGCCCATGCTTAAGGCTTAGCTGAGATTTCCTGTGGGTCCGAAATTCTGCTGTCAAGCACATCTCTACATTCAAAAAATTTTTCATCTAATGCCTTCCCTAAATTACAAAGATTTTGCCATCCTTTAATTCACTTGCTCAGTGCTTCTCTCATTTCTAAAAAAATTTGCCTTCCCTAAATTCTGCCGGCCAGTGCAACCACACTAGCTCTGGCATCAGTCCTGTGATTATCTGAATAACAAATCAGTTATTGTCAATTCAAACATCACTAATTGTATTCTTTTGACTTATAATTTACAAAATCTGTATTTTGCATATGGAAAGAAATTTCTGTTAAATTTCTCATGTTAATGCACTCAACACTATGCATTAAAGTTAGCTGAAGTCAGTAATCATTGCCCAGCATAATGTTGACATATGCCATATTCTTTGCTATTCAATTACTTAAAAAAATAAATATACATATAAATAAATAAAAATTTGAAAAAAAAATTGAAAGGTTTCAGATTTTAAATTACGTCCAAAGGGGCTTTTTTTAACGTTTTGTGTGTTACCTTTATTTATTAAATATCATGTTCTACATACTAAAACCATAAAATTCAGTTCAACAGCAATATTGCAAAATAATTTTAAAATGAGCATATCTTTAGAATTTCCAATAGAGAGGCTCGTGTACTGGAGATAAAAATGTTTTTTTCCCCATACAGTGTTGCCATTGCTCACTTTGAAATCGTTTAGTTTGTTAATCAAAAATTCGTTGAAGTGTTACAAAATATGAAATCGATAATAAAACAAATTTCCAATTCCAAATTAAGGCTTCCAAATGCCCATATTCTATGGAAAATTATGTTATTCAAATTTTGATGGCTCTAGGTACTGTCATTTTATTACAGTGCGAGAAACATACATCCATTCATGGAGATTCTTCATTATTTAATTTCTTTAAATATAATACAGGGTGATAATATTTGGTGGCAACAATTTGAAAAATGATTTGCTGTTTATAGTTTTCACCAATGCAAAATGCCAAAATGAAATTAATTGTCCTTAAAGGGCAAATTGCCCCTTTGGACTTTTTCTTTTTAAAAAAACTTCATTGCATTAGTCATGCAGTGATGAAAGCAGAAAAAAAAAAAAAAGATTTGCCAACTTGGCATCAGGGATATAAATTATTCGGTAAGTATAAAATCAATGATGTGTTAGTTTGAGATACATGTGACAAGAAAAGAGATGGATATGGAGCCAAATTATTGATTATACAAGTTTATACTAATAAATGATTGTTTCTTCAACATGGGGATATTTTATTTAGCTCTGAAGTGAAATTAAGAATCAGGACTCACCAGATGTTTCATTACGAAAAAATATCAAACGCGCAAGCATAAAGCATACCCTCAAAATTTGTAAATAAAAAAGGGAGATTTGTTGATGATGCAGATTTTAGATCATTCTGGATATTGAATGTCTGGATTACAGACACTGTGCTGTGTAAGTTTATACAACTAGGGAATTGTTTCTTACCAATTACAAAACTCAACCAATTCTTTTTTATTACTAGAAATCTTAATTAAATTAGGATAATGCCTAATCAATGCAATTTAACTGATCAAAAATGTATTAATTATGTGCGTGAATAAAACATATAAATAAATAATTTTTTTCATTACTGGGAAGAAATGTTTATTTATGACAGTTTCCTCCATCATGAAAAAGAAACTTGCCAT
>KK118030.1:20480-41095 GCA_000611955.2 Stegodyphus mimosarum | reverse complement strand
ACTACAAAAATGCAGAATAATTAACACTATCTTGCATAATAAGACTGCAATGTTCTAACATCTGCTTTTTAAACAAAGGCATAAAAAATACAAAGTTTAAAAAATTTTGTTTCTTTTCCTAACTTTGTATTTTTAAATCCTAGGATTAAAAATATAAATAAAATTTTACAAATATTAAAAACTACACAAAGGTTTGAAGGCCCCTTCAAAATGCAGTCCTGGAGTACCTTGTTTGCCCTTGTGTAAATCAGGTTTTGCCCATGATCTAATTAAAAAGAAGTAAACAGCTATTCATTCAAAAACCAGTTGCCATAAGTATGTAAAGCAAATCATTATATATATTGAAAAATTGAATAAGATATTAAAAACATTGTTCCCATATGTTCTTGTGATGCAACA
Source organism: Stegodyphus mimosarum (assembly GCA_000611955.2). Classification (NCBI taxonomy): domain Eukaryota; kingdom Metazoa; phylum Arthropoda; class Arachnida; order Araneae; family Eresidae; genus Stegodyphus; species Stegodyphus mimosarum. The sequence continues at coordinate 40,696 of KK118030.1, read as the reverse complement.
GTTAGCACCCTGTTATTCAGAAGTCATATGTTTAATTCTAGGAAAAGGAATGATAAATTTTCACATGTTCCTCACACCTAAGAATTTCCTATAATAATTTTTATTATGTTATATTCTTTATTTATTTTATAATAATTTCTATAATAAATTTTTATTGAAATATGACAGTTTAGAGCAAATATCAGTTATACAATAGCTACACGACAGCAACTAAGCGCTTCCAGTGATTGACAAGGATTTAAATGCCACAACATAAACAAGATTAAACATCACTGAAATTCCAACAAGCAACAAATGTGTGTAAGAGTGCAGACAAAAAAAAAAAGAGTTCATTACAGAGGAAGAGCTCTCTCTGTATATCCCATAGATGGTCAACAAAACAGCACAATGGCCAACGATGTGGTCAGTATGTTTTCCATTTAGTAAAAAGAAGTTGAAAAGCTATACCTGCATAATAAGACGTAGATCTTCATGCTGCAGACATTTATTTACCCAACACATTTCTAGTTGAATTAACTTAATCACATAACACTGTCTTGTCATTTTTTCATTGTTAAGTTACATCACAATAGTGTCAAACACATAATGGTCAATAAGTGATCACTGATGATAATCTCAGATGAATGTTGGCATCCATTAAGAATGATTTGAGAATTTAGCAAGTATGGTGGGAAGACATGAACTGCCATTAACAAGAAAACATCTCTGACATTTGTCATAATGGCCTGCTAGTCATGGTATAGGCAAATCACCACTACTTACTATTCCTTAAAAATCTATTACAAAAGACTACAATTTTGCTAGATCGTATTTGTCTTTTTCAACGAAAACTCATCTGGATAATTTTCAAATATAGGTCAGCAAAAAGCTAATGATACTGAACACACAATATTGTTCGCATGCTTCACGAATATCAATCCCACTGGATGGATTAATTTGATAAATATATGGGTATAGAGAAAACAACCATGTGAAACTCTGAATGACATTTTTACTGACTTAAAAAAAGAATGGAAAAGTACACTGAAACTTCTCTGAATAGTCATATGAACAAATGCCATACAGAAGACACAAAGCCAGAAGTGATTAGTTAGTGGGGAGACAAAGGATTAGAATCAGCATAATATCTAGTAATCTTAAGTTTTCTTACATAGTTTTACAAAAAATTGGCAATGAAACATGTCGGAGATTCACTGAATGCATTGAAATAGTGACATTATCTGTTTTTATGAATCATGCAGTCTCTCATATGCACAAGACTACCACTGGAATTACAAATGATCGAACCTAACTTGTTTTGTCCTATATGTTCTTTTGGCCTGCCTTAAGCATGGTGTACGATTTTAGGATTAAGATTTTTATACAGCCAAAACATATCTAACGGCAATATGATACGATTCATTTCCATGTCTTGTATGTGCCAAATGGCTACATACAATTTCCTTTAAAGAAATTATTAATGTTTTCTCTGCTTGAGAGATATCTTCTCAGCTATTTATTATAATACAGCATGTAAAATTTCTACGTTTAAAGTAATTCCAATTTTCAGGCATTCATCACCCAATTAAAATAATAACTTCAAATTACATAAAATTATTAAAAAGCTGTTTAATTAACTGCAGGCATCACTGTAAGTATAATTTCTAAGCACTGAGCATGGCTGTTTTATGTTAATGTATAAAAAAAAGCTGTTGTGCACACCACATGAGTTCCTTGTACCGAATATTAAATTATACACATTTTTTCCTGTACTTCATTAGAGATATATTTCTCATTTAATTAATTCAGTTCTCAATTCACGGCAAGGCAAAAATACATAAAAACTCAAAATATTTTCATTAAAAATTTAAAGCTATAGAAAAACATAAAACACCAAATACAATTAAAAAAACAATTTTTTACAATTAAAATTACAGTATCTATGCAAAAACAAGCAATTCGGCCAGCAGACAAGAAGGCAGATTTTTCAGTGCACAAAACTAAAAGTTTCCTTTTGGTCCCATTTGGCAAAAAGACAATGAAGATGCAGAAAGACTTAACAGACTATTCTGCTAAGTTTCAAATGTAAACAAATTAGGCTTAGTCGCACTTAAATAACTTTTAAATTGTTGATAATTCTACAACTATTGCATGCAGATTAACTAAAGGCATAAAAACCTCAACTAGAAGATAAGAACAACATAATTTGATCATTTCTAAGCAAAAAATGTACAATTTATTAACATATTAGAATTAAAAAAAACTGAGCTGAGTAACAGAGTGGGAATATATATATATATTTGGTGCGGCCAATTGCAGCCAAAAAGAGAAGTGCACAACTACATGTTATAGCAGTCCTATACACAAAATTTCAATGTTCTGAGGCTACTTGTTTTTGAGTTATGCGAGATACGTACAAACTTATGTACAGACACCACAAAAAAGTCTCTTCTGAATTCATTTTAAATCAGTTTTATAATTCGTTTGGGGGAAAAGAGTCCTTTACTCTGTCCTTACTTAGAGATGCCATGCGAAAACATTGTTAAATTGCATTTGATAGCAGTCAAAATGGATATTTTCATTGAAATATGATGCCCAGAATTTTTCGTGATTACATTACTTCCTTTACTTCGTAAGGAAGTAAAAATAGCATGAATTGGGGGGGGAGACCAACTGGTTCTCTGCTGAGGTACATAATATACAGCATTAGAAATAATTCCTATTAATTATATATTTTTTAATAAATAATGCTGCAGTTGTTTGTTGAAATTAATTATTGAATATAATACAAAAATTCATGTTAAAATTAATTCCAGTTTTCTGGCATTCACAATTAACAGATTTTTTTTTCAATTACATAAGAATATTAAACACTAACTACTTGCTTAAATGGAGAACACAATTATTTTTTAGTTGTTAGTATTTGCAAGTTATTTTATAAATTTACCCTGGACTTTTTTCCTAGTTATGTTTGTGAATCAAAAACTGATGGCATAATACTTTTCGAAAATGGTTTACTTATTTTACATTCAAAAACAGAGCTAATATTTGAAAATATAGTTCAAAGTCCAAAATGCAGATATCCAATAACTGAAATACCTATTATACAGATATCTCATAATTTTTTTAAAAAATTTTTCTTTCTCTAACATAGTTTAAAATTGCAAGTGAGCTAAATCAGCTTTCGTTCTGACTGAGTTTTAAAAAAACATCATTATCTATGATAATATTGGATCATCCTGTATCCTTCACTACAGATTTCTTTGCTTCTGAGAAAGAGGGAGCACACCTGTTGCCCTCAAATTCAACAGAGTTTTACTAAAATCTATGTCAAACACAAGGTTGTTCTTTGCCTAATTTTATGTCATCCTACATGTTGTTTTAGTTCAAACAACTGCCAGTCCATGTTCCATACATTTTCCTTTGGCTCTACAATTGTTATTGGAGTGCAGCAATTTTCTATCTAATCTATGCCTATAAACAATAAGTGAATCCTAAAGACCAGTGCTTGGAGTGAAATGTTGCAACATTGTTTTCTTTTTTCTTTTTTTGATGTAGCAGAGGAGGAGAAAATTAGGTACGTATTAACTTAAGCTTAGATAGCACTAACTTTTTTATTTATTCTACCTTATTATTTCATTCAAATTCTTATTATTACTGTTATTATATCAAAATTAAAGTTTTAATAAAAGATAACATTTTCATTTGACTCTTCCTGCAAAACTTTAAATCCACTAATCAGCAAATGGATATTTGAATTTTGTGCCCACTGAAAAGCAGATACAAAGTAATCTATTTAAAATTGATGCAGCAGTAAGACTGTAATAGAATTCTTTAAATATGTTAGCATAAAATTACTTCGTGGTGGAGCACTGCAAGGTCATGACAGGATACATCTGCACATATTTTTTTAAATGCTTGCATAGTTTCACATGACATAGGCAGCTGCCAATTTCTGAATTGGGTTAGTTAACCTCTTCCTTCTCACTCCTGTCAAAATGACAGGGTTTCGCCCTCCATTTCTCCTGCTCGTGATATTTTTAGGCTGGAATGTTCAAAAGCAACGTGCCAAAAATATTAAAACCTATTTTCTTCTTTTGCCCAGAAAAAGTTTTATTCCTCATTTTACATATCAGATGGCAGTACCAGAATAATAATTTTTATGTAATTAGAGATAGATAGTTTTATTTTAAATTAGATATCAGCATTAATCAAACATGTATTTATGATATGTATTTTGTAATCTTAGCATTAGCCCAATTACTTAGTCTCTTTGTGAATATACGTGGTTTCTGTTCTTGTGATAAAAAATACTTACTTTTTAATATTCTGTACATTATGAAGTCAGACACTGAATTGGGTTCTGATTTTAGTATAAACAGATCTGAGAGTGATTCTAAAGTAACTGATTTTTATAAAAGTTCGATTAGTGAATCTGAGAGCATTTGAGTATTTGAGAGCAGTGATGATGGATTTGTACTGTTGCCTGTACGAGCATGGACTAAAATTGTACCTTAGTAGATCATGCAACCCCCACATTTTAAATTTTTGGGAACACCAAAGGTAAATATAAATTTTGATCAAAGTTCTGGTGTATTACAATATTTTGAGTATTTTATAAATGACAATTTAGTGGATCTCATTGTTTCGGAAACAAATAGCTATGCCAAACAATGCCCAAAATCTTCAGTATTCCACCTATCCAAAAGCAGAAAACCTTGGATACCTATCACAAAGGAAGAAATTCTTAAATTTCTCAGTATAGTTATTTTACAAGGTACTGTAAGAAAACCAGATGAAAAAATGTATGGAGGGACGTGATATTGTAGTTCATGAATCCCTCATGCTCTTCAAAGGTCGTTTAGGACGTGACAATATATGACCAAAAAAGAGATCTCGTTCTGGAGTAAAATCGTATTTGTTATGTGAATCAAATTCAGGGTATATATAGTCACAAATTACATATATTGGAAAAAATACAATTTCTGATGCAAAATATAAAGATCTGCTCCAATCAATTCAAGCTGCGATGTCATTTATCAAGCCCATACTAAAACAAGGATATTTGTCTGATAACAGACAATTTTTATACCTCACCAGAATTGGCAGGCATGCTTTTAAAATTTCAAACAGACACTTACAGTACTGTAAAACTAAACTGAAAAGAAATGCCTCAAGAATTGGTAAAGAGAAAATTGAAAAAGGTGAAAATGTTGCTTTTCATTGTAGTAAAATTCTTGCCATGAAGTAAAAATATAAGAAAGATGTTACCATGCTATCAACAGTACATACAAATGACATGGTAGATGTATAGTGTCATAACAAAGTTGTCAAAAACCCTACAGTTTTCAAAGATTACAATAAAAATAGGGAGCAGTAAATATTGTAGATCAACATCTTGGAGATTACTCTATTGCTCAAAAAAGAGGAAAGAAATATTACAAGAAAATATTTTTTCATTTGTTAGACCAAGCTATTTTGAACTCGTATCTTATTTACAAAAATAAGGTGGAAAAAAATCCCATTTGATGCTTCATTTATCTTTAGTAGATGAACCTTATTGAATTGTATCACCAGGCACCAGGTATCAATGGCACCAGGTACCATTCCAAACAGAGGACAGCCAAACTTGGAGGATATTCCAAACCGTTTAATCGAAAGGCATTAGATAGATACTCCCAATTGATAATTAATGGCAAACATTAAGAGAAAGCAAAGTTTGTTGTTGATGAAAACAATAAGAGATGTGGGAAGGAAACTCAGTACTACTGTACTGATTGTGATGTTGGCCTTTGCATCTCATGCTTTGAAATTTATCTCGCAAGAAAAAATTACTAATCTTTGTTTATATTATGCATACGTTTAATAAATTTTTTTTAATGTTTAAAACACATATTTCTTAAATTTTTCTGGCTTACTGGAAAATCAACATTCAGTCACAATAACCCCAAATGTTGGCTTTTTCCAAAAAATTAATTTTGTAAAATTTCAAGCTAAAAAAATCCAAAAATTAAAAATGAATACATATATTGTACATACACTTATTTTTATACAATTTTCTTGAATAAAAAAAAGAACTTTTATAACCATTTTCTTGAAAATTATCTGATTGTTAAGGAGTTAAGTTGTCCTCACAAGCGTCAATTTGCTTTGAATTGTGAATATGTTTTATTTATATGAGATGTCAACCATACCGATAACCGAGGGTGGCGAAGATGCTGAAGACAGGCCTGTTTAAAGACAAGCTATGTCATGAAATCAGTCTAATAGCTGAAGGGTCCTGAGTTCGTGACTCATTCTTTTCCTTTTCTTGCTTTTTCCACAACACATTAATTATTTAAATTCACCATACTTACTGCAATTTATTTCTTCATGGTTTCATAGTATAGCATAATTTTTCTTATTTATTTCAGTTTTGTGCATTCCCTATTATACCAGGACAAATATTTAACCAAGATATCTCAGTTTTACTATACTTTTATTTGTTAGCATTCAACACATTTTTTGCAGTTTATCTCATCATTTTTTGTACAGTACTGCATCAATTTTACTATTTGATCTTGTACAGTGAATTTCTTATTTATAGCAGGAAATAATTATTTTACTAGATTTCACAGAATTCATCACTTTTTCAACTAGAATTTATTCCAGTATATGTATTTATAGTATATTAATTATGTGTGCACTCACATTTCTTATCTTAGTCATTTATGTATAGTAATTTAATTCATATAGTGTACATTTTGTATATACTTCTTTGGAAACTCTTGGAACAACTATTATGCTCTGTAATCATGTAACTGAAATTATTTTTTCACTCTTGTCATCCCTTATCATTAATTCACTGCATTTACACTCACATCCCCAACTTTCCTCATCTCCTAAGCTATGATCTGCAGCATCATCTTCAGGAATTGGTGTTTTCATTATTTTCCTCCAAGAACTGGCACTGTCATGTGCCAATTATCGATTAATCTTCATTGACCTTGCACGAGCTCCATGCCAACAAAGCTGAATGCAAGGAATTAATATCCATGTATCAATATAAATGAAGATGACAGGCATGAATTTCACGATTTTTGAATATCGCAATTAAAAGCAGAATTTTCTTATTAATGAAATATGCGAAGAAATATTAAATGAAGTCTTCCACTGCAAAGATAAAGCCCCTGTCATCAATCAGTTAATGGACGGAAAAATCTGCAGTAGGCAAAAATGGCAGAAAATATCAAAATTTTAGCTTCGAGTCATATTTTCAAGGGATGACTTTTTTTTTTTGGTGCATCATGCTTTTCCTTTGAAGAGACAGAATAGCCTCTTTTTCAACTCTTGGCAAATTCCATACTACAAAAAAAAAGGGAGGGAAACAACTATGATTAGATGAAGAGCATGACTGCATTAGAAAACAAGCAAACTAACCTGAAGATGCCTGGCATTGATGAAGTAAGCCAAACAAAAAATATGCCAAGTGACAAACGAATCACAAAATTTTCCAGTTAATGGGAAATGTGAAAAAAAGTTAAATGAAGATGACATCTTCATTTAACTTTATATTATTAACGATAACAATATCCCACTCATCAAATGCAGAATGTATTGCCACCGATTGTGAAGAAAGCAATAAAGATGCTGTTGAAAATAAAACGATTTTAATTGACTTTTTAAATAGGAATTCTCGGTTTACTTTAAAAAAAAGCAAAAAATTATGTCTCCATAAAATTAAAGAAAAATATTAATACATAAAATGAGTTTCTCAAGCAACTTATATTGAAAACAATTTTTAACGAAATAAAGCAAATTATTTTATCCTATAAATCCTTAATGATTATAAACGCTTTAAGATCATAAACATTTAGAAACAACCTTTCATGTTTTTAATTTTAAAATTTCTACATGTTTTTACACGCAATCTGACGAGATTTAAATAGATGATGAGAATTTTCTGAAATCATTGAAATTAAAGTGATTCTGGATCTCAGGACTTTGTACTGCATTCTATAAAATCATCAAAAGTTTCTTTGCTTTAAGCAGTTTTTGTTCCAATGAGAATTTTCTCCTGCTCTAATTTCAATCAGTTTTTCTTCCTCTTCAGCTCACCTACTCTAACTTCAGTTATTACAATAATTTGTACCAGTTAATATATTATGAAAAGCGCAAGATTTAGATTTTAATAATAATATCAATAAATTCAAATTTCATCTGAAGAAATATTTTCCAACAACTTTAGCTTATAATAGGCAAGAAAATGGCTACAGTTCGGGCTTAAATATCATAATCAGATTCAATTTCAAAATACATAAGAAAAATATGCTTCAATTTTAATATTCCAATTATTTAAATTCCTTCTAAGCTGTAGTTCCTGGTGATATGTAGACTGATCACTGCTTCCCATATGAAAAGTCTTCATTTGGAATCTAGAAACCTGTCTGCAGTGCTATTCTTTTGAAAGTATTCAACAATAATTGTGGCATACTTGGTCGTAATATGATACTAAGTTAATGTGACAGCTCACAGCAAAACAATGTGCATATACAACCTGTAATACATATATTTATATATATATATAACTAACCTATTATCTAACAACTAATCTAACATATGAAAAATCTTCAATACGATAGAGTCAGGAGAGCTCCAAAACTGATAATGGAGATGGAACATGAAACTAGATTAGGCAAACTATCCTTGAATGTAACGATCAGATTTTTATAGTGAAGAAATAAGGTTCCATTTTATATTTATTACTTTGTTCTTTAAAACATTTTCCTTTCTCCATTTTTAATTCTTTAATGACCTAAAAGATCCTTCCAACAATATAAAATTTATGAATACAATTAATGTAAAAAATTGTGTAAATCAGAGTTGCCACTCAAACAGGAGAATGAAATTCCCTGACTTTTCCAGGTTTTCCACTATGTTTTAAGAAAATTCCAGTCTATCTGAGTAGTGCACTTTGGCTGTACTGAGGGGTAAATTAATTATGGTACCACTTGAAAACACAAAAATTTGCCAATTACATATCCCAAAGCATTATTATTATAACAATAATACAGGGTTCATTCACATTTCTGCATACAGAAATTAAATACTTTTAAGGACTTTCAAGGACCATTAATGAAAAAAATTAAGAACCTATGAGCAAATGAGAGCTGAATAAATTCAATTAAAAATATTGTATATGCCTGAACTTCGTTTTTGTAATACCATCCTAAAAAGAAAGTAGATCCATAAGTAGCATGAATTATTATTAAATATGAATTAGTTAACAAAATTCTTATAAGCTTGAAAATAAAATCAGCTTTATAAAATGTATCAAGAGCATTAAATATTTTACATTTATAATAGTGGACATATTTGAAAGAAGAGAAGTGACATTTTATTTATGTTTTGCTAACAATTAGCTTTGTGCTGATTTTCGGTTTTTTTAATGTTTCATTTTTGTCACATACTTGCTCAGTCTAGAGGTTTAGTAAATAGCCAGTAGATTTTATGTCAAGTGGTATAGATTAAAATGCGAAGTAAGATCATAATCAGCATGATTCATAATAAAAGATCGCACTGTCACCACTGCTGTTTACCTAGAGAGAGACCTGTTGATTAGAACAAACCTAAAAGCCTGATGTAGGCACGGTTGGCAAGATTTGAAAGTTAGTTGAGCTCTGTCTGTCGTAGCTTCGTGTAGATCCAATAAGCCACTAAAGCACCACAGGTGATAAGTTTTTTTGTATTGTTTTATGTCAAAGGATAAGTTTTACATGAATTTTTGCATTTTTGTGTTTTATCTTGTGACCACGGTAAGTATTAATGAAAGGCAATAACTCATTTTAATATGCACAGCTAATTTTTCAGGGTACGCAGTTAGTAATAAATAATTAAATTAGATAGTTAGATAACCTTAGTCATTATGGATTTGCATGGCCAATATGAAATTTTATTTATTTTTTTAACAATATTTGTTAAAAAAGCTGTATTAAAATCGCAGATACATGTAATTTATGGCATTGATTCTTAAACGATATCAGGTTAATTACACATTAAAAACTACAAAACATTTATGTTTTGCTTAAAACTCAACAAAATACTTATGCGTCTTTTTAATTTGAAGCCTTCCCAGACATTTTGGCTAATTTAAATCGATTTCCTTCTCTTAAAGTATCTTTTCTAACAATCAGAAAATTGTCTCAATATGCAAACCAGTGTTTTCACTAGTTTCTGCGTGCTTTATCTCCTAACATGTCAACCTCTCTACAATATAGCTATGAGGGTTTACTTGATCTGATAAAAGTTAAATAATCCAAAACCTCCAGACAGACGCAAAGCAAATTACCACTATGTCTGAAAGTAACTACAATGTTAGACAAAGGTTTTAATAAGCCTCTTATTTAAAAAGAACTTAGAACATAAAGCCATGTTCTGATGCTAAAAAAATCAATTACAGCTCGTGGTGATGTAATTAAACAAGAACAGTCAAATTCAAACTAAAAATGTGGACTAGTGTTCAAAGACTTTTTAATTTAAGCTGGTTCAGTAACTCTATCATATGAGCAAACAGCAATGGGAAATTATAGTAAAGGCTGAAATCCTAAACAACTGAGTAATTTATATAATAATAACTGTACATATCTTTGAAGAATAACTTTCTTTATGTATTCAGTTTCTTTCTTTGATGCATTTCCTTTTAATTTTAAAATTTTGGAATTTAATTAAGGATTTCTGTTATTCTAAAAAAACTAACTGCATTTAGAATGTATAGAAAAAGCTGCTAATTTTATTTCTTTAGCAATATCAAAATTCAGAAGAAATATGAAATATATATGGCAAGGGCTAGTTATAGAGCTGATGTGGCAGAATTTTTAGAATTAAGTGACAAACTGAGCAACAAAATCTAGAAATATCAGAACTTTTAGAATTTAGAGAAGGCACTGGAAGCAGAATTTAGAAAGGCACTAGACAGCAGAATTTAGGATTCAAGACAGCAGAATTTAGGATTCACAGAGATTGCATCAGGTGGGAAAATGCCTAGTGTCAGCTCTGTATGATGCATTAAGACATATTATGTGAATCTTTTAAATCGACAGTTTTCAATTTCTTTACTAATAAAAAAATGCATTTCTTTAACACCTGTCCATGTGATAAGATTAGAAGCATTTTTGATATTTTCTATGCTTGTGCCCAGTGAAAAGTAGAGAAAATAAAGGGAAGATAAACATGTTAAGAAAAAGATTCTACCGTCTTTTTCTGAAAATAAGACATCCTCCGAAAATAAGCCCTATCGTGATTTTCGGAACTTTTTGTAAAATAAGACATACCCCGAAAATAATCCCTAGTTAAAATAATGTGACAAAAAGAATTCGTTAAAAAATGCTGTTGATTTATTAAGTAATAATACGTTTAACTTTCCTAATACTCGTATTTCAGAGAAATGTTTGAAACAAAATATTCTAAGAAATTAATTGTTTACCTCTACAGTTCGTTTCAAATTAATTCTTGGAATTTATCTTAAAAATACAACATAAGGCAGCAGTCTACATTGAGCGATAGTGCAGGTATTCATTCATTTCAGTCTTGTAAGTCTGATTATTTCTTATTACGTATTTTAATTAAAAAAAAAATTGATAAATTTTTAACCCAAGTTAAAATACGTAAAAAACAAAAGACTATTCCGTCGAGTACAAAAAGGGAATCGTGGAAGACTCCAGGGGTGTAAATCTTGTAGCATTCTGTAAAGAGAAGATGCTGGATCTCCGTATGGTTCGTAAATGGCGTGCAGACTACAATTACCTGTGTTAACTGGTGGACCAAGGAAATGAGAAAAAACGCAGAGTTGGATCAGGTCAGCAGCCGTATTTTCTGAGTTGGAAGATTGCATCTGGGAATGGATTGCAGGCAGGAGAGCAATGGCTTTGGTTGTGCGCAGGGCTGATATTCAAAAATTTGCCCTTGAAACAGCAATTGAATTTGATATATCCACAGAAGAATTTAAAGCATCGTCACACTGGTTGGACAACTTCCTTAAACGATATGAACTGTCTCTAAGGAGATCAAACAACATTGTTTAAGACAATGAAGTTGTTAAGCGTGCACTTGGCGTTTAAGCTTTCTGTTGATGGCATCGATTTTTCGAAATACCAACTCTCCAACATGATTGCTATGGATAAGACCGCGGTATTCCTATGCCAAGGAGTTCAAACGACAATTCACCACAAGGCTTCTTCATCAATTTACGTTCCTTCTACCGGTTATGATAGTGCACATGTTACCTGTATTTTGGCGATTCGTCTAGATGGCAAGAAAGTATCGCCATTTTTAATCACTGAAGGTAAATGCACCCAAGCAGTTATAAGAGAGTGGGTTGATTTTATGCTGCCACCACTGTTGAAGGGTCAGAATAGAGGTTTACTAGTTTGGGATTCAGCCAGCACTCACCGCGCTAAAGACATGAAAAACTTTCTTGCTGAGAGGAAGATTGATCAAATAATGATTCCGGCAGGAATGACTGGTTACCTCCAGACACTTGACATTGCAATAAACAAGCCATTCAAGGATCATTTGTGGATGGAAATCAATGAATATATTGAAAACAGAATGGTGAGAAATCATCAAGGTAATTTTGTAAATCCAGGCTTACAAGAAATTGTGAATTGGGTAAAAAATTCATGGGACAAAATAACTGATAGTGATGTTTCCAATGCGCTACGAACAGGCTACTTAGACAAGAAATATTCATTTAACGATAGCTATATCGCAAGACATGAGAGATTCGGACCAATGATTCAACAGGAAATGGATCTGGAAGAAAATCAGAATATAATTCAGAATTTCATTTATGACGATGCTTCAGAAGATGACATGACTGTAATTGAATAAATTTAAATTTCTGTATTCTGTGTAAAATAAATATTAAATAAAAATATATAAATATACTTTTATTTTTGCCTTCCCCCGAAAATAAGCCCTAGCGCGTAAAGTAGAGAAAATAAAGGGAAGATAAACATGTTAGGAAAAAGATTCTAGTATCAAAAATAAAACATTCAAATATTGTTTTCATTGTTCTTCCAGACTTTCCCCAAAAAGTAAGAAATTCATCCCAGACTTTCTGTAAAATATATTCATTATGTGTTAATACCATGGAGACATTTTTCATTTTGTCACATATTACTGGAATCTTCTAGAATCGTGGGTCTATAAATCCTGCCTTCTAAACTTTCCAAGCTGGAGTGTCTCAAATCCTAAAGAAAAATGATCCTTACCAATCCTGTAATAGCCAAAAGCCAGAAATATTTAGAAAAAAAAAGAAGAAGAAGAAGAAAAGAAAAGTGTAAAATTAATTTTATAGAGAAAACTGATGCCTATTTTGAGACAATTACATGGGAAAAACTTACTATGAAAAAATTAAAAAGAAGACATTTTTAATTAATTACATAGCTAATTTCGCTTTTAGTAAGAACTGTTTCGTAAACTGTGTTTTATAGCATTATACCTTGTTTATTTCAGATTCAGAATATTGTATAATGGAACTTTATAACATATTTTATTTTAATGTTATTTTTTAAATATAATTTCAATATTTTACCATTATTTTAATGAAATTTATTAATGTTACAAAATCGTCGAAAAATTCCCAGATCTCAGGATTAAAAATTTTCTATAAGAACTGATCTTAAAATCGCCAAATTTAGAACGTTAAATAAAAGAGTTCACATCACCAAAAGAGAAAAGTTGTTTAAGAGCTTTTCATTAGAAAAAATGAATTTCGAAATGCCTATGTTTCACTTCTTGCTTAAAACCTCGAGTATCCTACTATTTATATTAAATATAAGAACACGTTATAATACATGAACCTATTCACCCATCCAAAAGATAACCATATATGTCGGTGAATCACCAAAAATATTCCTCCAAAATGCTAATTCAGACTCAAAATGGCAGTTGTAAAAACAGACAGGAATATCAGATTATTAAAATTAAGAACCTTTTGAAGATTTTGGCTGAAATTCAGGACGTTTAAGGACCAAAAATCGATTCCAAAAAACCTAAGGACTTTTAAGGACTCTTAAGGACTGTACGAACCCTGTAATAGGAGTGTTTTCTCCACTGAAGACTGAGATTAGAATCTGCCCAATCTGGATTAAAAAATGCCTTTTTTTGCAGACATTTTGCAGCTTAATGAAGGAAAGAAATCTATTTAATGATATTTTAAAATAAATTCAGGTATTTTATATTTATTTAGCAGCATACATGAATACACAAATGCACATACAAAAAATATGTGCATTAAATTCCATGATAGTATGTCATCATACTGCTAGAATTAGTTTCAGGATTATGTCAGAGAAAATAAACTGAAATTTGAAAGTATTATTAACTAATAATAAATAAATTTAGAGGTAGAAGCAAATTAAATGATATGAATAACATTAAAATAAATTACTTAAAAACAGAATTACAATAATCAATGATATTTTTGTTGAATAAAGGTATATTTAATGGTTAGCCTAGAGGATTACTATTTTTTTATTTTACTACAAAATGACAAGTTATTTATTTGTTTTTTTAAAAAAAAGGTTTAAAAGATTTTGCGGTAAAATTATAGTATACACTATGGCCTTGGCACGATTTTGAAAACTGTTGCCAACATCAAAATTACCCGTTCACAGCTCAACAATAATGGAGCCAAATCCTGTGTATATCATTACTAGGATTACACAAATTTTGCTTTATACGAGAAAGGGAAGGTATTTTCTTTCGCTTAACATGTAATGCATATGCGCATCTCTCGATTCTCGAGGTTACTGGAAACTTGCTTTGCCTTTCTGAAAGACAATTTCATTAGAACTGCAAAAATTGGCTCTACACAAGCTGCTTGAATGATGCTCACGTGAAACATGATTTGCCGTATGAAATTCTCTGACCTTTTTGGGCAATTTTCGAATTCCCTGACTTTTTCCGGTTTTCCCGGCAGCATGGCAAACCTGGTAAATTTAGGTAATAAATTTTACATAAATATAACATCTTACAAGCTTGTTTAAAAAGCTTTGTCACTTTGAAGGTTATGGCAATAATAATGTTTGTCTTTTGTGCTCTCTCTGTTCAACACTACATGGACTGGTCCCAACTGAGAGGCCCCCATATTAGGTAGGGGTGTGTCGCCAGTCAGTTCCCCAGAGTTGTACGCTAATCACACTACCTTCCGGAGACCCCCAATCCAGGGCAGCAGACTTTAAAAGTTTCTCTATAACCACTGCTACCTCCTAGGTACATGGAGTCACTACTGCCAGTTCCTAGGTTTCACAGCACTGGGGAACATGCATGCCTGAGATCTGACTGGTCATCAAAAATGCTACTCGCCACTACTATGTGGGATGCATATCCTTGGCTTACTCCACCTTGGCCTGTGGGCCAATCGAGTTAAAATTAAGTCAAGATTACTAGTTTATACCCACAGGTTACGGTAAACCGCAAGTTCGTGATTTTATACTCCCATGAGCACGACTGCCTAGGTATAAATCTTAGCCAATAGTTTTACAGAGCTCTCTGTGTCACATATTGTGCACATGGCACTGATGGAGCACATTGCCATATCTGCAACCATATCACAATGAATGCAGTCTGTAACACAACAATCGGTGTCTTCACAAACAATTTGATGTTGTTTATAGTACAATGGACTGTCTGTTAAGCAACCACTGCTTCACTACATTTAACTTTAAACCATAGACATTTGCAATGGTGCAATGAATGGCGGAGATGGACATCCGAATGGCATAGCAAAGTGTTTTTGCATGAATCACATCTCTGCCTGCAGTACCACAATGGCCAGATTACAGTTTGTTGGAGACACAGTGCACAGAGGCTGCTCGACTATTGTGTTATGCATTATCATACAGTCCAGTATTATGGTATGGGAGTGGTACAGGATTCCACTTCTGCATCCCCCTAGTATGCATTATTGGTACAGCTACCAGCCAATGCTATATCTCTGATGTTTTGCAACTTGTTCTCCTTCCTTACCTTCAGGGCTTGGCCACGACTACATTTCTACAGAAGAATGTGTGACCACACATTACTCAAGTTTTCTTCTTAGCCCACGATATTGCATTGTTACTCTGGCCTGCCCATGCTCCAGATCTACTGCCCAACACACGTCTGGTCAATGACTGGAGAACACCTAAACTGGCATGACACCAGATGAACTTTGGCTATATATGAAGGCAGCATGGGTTGTCATTCCTTATCAACATATCCAAAGCCTCTTTCACTCACTGCTGTGGCATACAGCAGCGGTTATTGAAAAACGTGGAGGCATAACTCATTACAGATTTTCTCATTTTCCTCACCTCAAAGAAGGCTGTATTTTAAATCAATTAACACTGATACTATGTGAATCTCTGAAATAAATTTGCCTTTGACATCTCTTGTCCTTCTTCATGTTGTATTTTTAAATCAATTAACAATGATACTATGTGTGATCTATAAACAGGCATGAAAGTGCAAGTTGGCAAAAAAAGCTGAACAACGCGCGGACACAAAATTACACAAAAACTAAATGCGCACGCGCGAGCTAAAAAAACACATTTTGATAAAATATCAACCTTTGAATATAAAAAGTATTAAGCATATCCATATAATTAAACTAAAATAATACTTGTACTTACTATTTTGCTATTAATTTTACCTTCCACTTGTAAAAAAAAAAAAGTCTGAAAGGTTTCAGATTTTAAATTACGGGGGCGTTTTTTAACATTTTGTATGTTACCTTTATTTATTAAATATTATGTTCTTCGCACTTAAACGATAAAATTCAGTTTAAGAGCAATATCGCAAAATAATTTTAAACTGAGCACATCTTTAGAATTTCCTTTCCTATACAGTCTCACGCGCTGGAGATAAAACTGTTTTTTCTGTACAACGTTGCCATTGCTCGCTTTGAAATCCTTAAATTTGTTAATCAAAAATTCATTAAAGTTTTACAAAATATGAAATCGATAATAAACTAAACCCAATACGAACACAAAAACCAACCCAATACAATTCCAATAGTCAACCCAATACAATTCCAATAATCAACCCAGTACAGACTCAATAACCAACATAATACAATTCCGAAAATTCCAATAGACAACCCAATACAACTTCAATAACCAACAAAGAAACATAAGCACCAAATTGAAAAGTGATACGCCGTTTCTTGTGAAACAACGCAAAACGCCCAAACGAAAGTAATAGTCCTTCGGGACCTTTGGACTAAAAAAAAAAAAAAAGTAAATCACCAAGAGATTGTAATGAATTAGCCTTCTTTAAGATGTTCTTTATGTAACTTAATATAACAGTTGATACATGAACACTGTACACAACATTACAACACACTAATATACATATTTATGTTATTTATTACTGCCTATTTTCAGGCAATGACAAGTTTTAGAGATAATATATATATATATACACACACACACACATTTGCCGGTCGCGGTTCTAAACGGTTCTGCATCGATCTCAGAAACAGCCCGTGTGACGTTCAAAAAAGCGGAATTCTTGCCTTTGATATCTCTTGTCCTTCTTCATGTTGTATTTTGGATGGCTAGCACTGTACATATGCAACAAGCCTAGTCTGTCAGAAATTGATGCTCGAGCAAAATTATCAGTGTTTCAGAATCTTAACTATTTAGCCAATGGTAGACCAATGTTACATTAAAAATTCAAGTACTTTTACCATGCACATATGTGTTACACAAGATGAGATTCAAAATCCTTAATGAGAGATGAAAATTCTATATACTGCGATATCCAATTCATAAAATACTTTTTGCTTGATGGATGTTGCTTTACATTCAGTTCACAGAAACTATAACTTGTAGAGTCATTTGAAATAATATGATTAATATCATATTTCCTAAATTAATGCATTCTCAGTACATTTTGTTGTTCTGACAACAGTGTTGCTATTAGAATAAAAGCCAATCCACATCATTATCCTAAAAGCACAGAATGTGTGTGTAGATTGCATTAACTGCAGCTCATTGTTGTTTCAAAATAGCACACTCTTCAATTCTAAGATCTAAGGTATGTCTGGCTCCACACACACATCTTCAGTCAGTATAAGCATAATGCAGCAGAAGCCAATAGTCTCATACTATGTAAATAGAAATTAATGAAACATATTTAAGAAAAAATAAGCATTTTAAAACAATGTTCCTTGAAGTTAAAAATAAATGTAACCTGTGTGATATTCATAATCTCATTCTATATTTGTCAGATTAGCTGATAAAAAAATTAGAAAAAAAAGTTGCTCTTTCACGGTAATATTATTGTTTTAAATGTTTGTTTGTTTAAAATAATTTTTCATTTATTTTCTAGTATGGTTCGTGCCAAAACGGAGATTTCTGTGGTCATGTGACATCAAGTTCATATGAGACTTACCATATATGTACATGCCCAGCTAAACATATCTGTATTTTACAGAACAGGAAGCTGGTACATGCTCATGAAATTCTCTATACAGGCCAAGCTTATGAAGGATTTTGCACCCCATGGGAAAGTTAAGAACTACTTCTTAAAAGGGACATATTAAGACAATAAAACCAACTGTGAATTTTTATAATGATTACTTCAATAAAATAATCATAAAAATGAAATAAAATGAATCTTCGATACATTAGTAAAATTTTTATTTAAAAATGAATAAAATAAGTGCAGGCATGTCTCACTTACTTAAAAGATTAAGGACTAGAGAAGTGCAAATATTTTAGCTACTCTAAATGCAAAATTCACAACACGTTTAAAGTTGAAAGGGGTAGCTCAGAAATTTAATTGCCAAGAAGTAGCTTTGAATAAAGCAGGTAACAGCCAAAAAATGACTTAGTGTCAGTAAGTTTATTCTTGAATAGCTCTGAAGTTTCCATCTGACAATATGGACAAGAGAGGGCTTATGATTTTGCTGCTTTTTTTCCTTCATTATTTACTTAAATTTATGAATGTTATTTAGAGTAATAATAATTTACTATATAAATTCACATATGTTTGCTTATACACTCATGTCCATAAATTAAGGATAATGCAAAATCAGGCACAGAAAGAATTAGAAGCAAAACAAATTTGACTTATTTGTAAAGCTTATTTATTAAACAAAAGAGCAAAAAAGATGCTATATGTTTGATATTATTAAAAAAATTAGTGATTTTTTCTCCCAGGAGCAAATTAAAAAAAAAAAAACCTATTTACAAAAAACCAATATTACATGGTTGATGTGATTGTTAATACATTGTATGTCTCCCAGACGATGCAATACAGTCCGTATAATGCCTAGACATGCTGAGTATCAAATTATCGATCTGATCTTGGGGGATATTACACCACTCAAAAAGCAATGCTCTCCAAAGTTCTGGTAGATATGTAGGAGGAGATTGACGGACTGCAACTCGTTGGCCAAGCATGTCCCACACGTGCTCGACTGGATTCAAGTCTGGTGAAATTGCTGGCCAGTCCATACGGGTGATATCCTCCGATTGAACGCATTCGCTTACAATGTTTGCATGGTGAGGACGGGCGTTGTCATCCATAAACACAAATTGTACGCCCATGGCGCCCCGAAACAAACGTACATGTTATTCCAGAATGACGTCCCTACAGATTTGGCTTATCATGGTTCCAATTTGAACATGCAGGTTCAGTTCTGGAACCCACAATTCTTCCACCCCAAATGAGCACTCCTGCACCACAGTAACGGTGTCGTTCAATGATGTTTTCTTGATGGTAACGAGTACCTGGAGCTCTCCATATGAAAGTCCAGTGAGAATCAGACTGCAAGCTAAACCTGGACTTGTCGGAAAACATCACACAAGCCCATTGTTGCGGTGTCCACAATGCATGCTCTCTACTCCAGGCTAACCGCAGGCGACAGTGAGTTGTAGTAAGTGGACCGCATCTGAGAGGTCTACGATCATATAGACTAATCTGCCCTAAGCATCTGTATGCGGTGTGCCTTGAAATTGTCGTACCAGTGGCTAAAGAGAGCTGACGAGACAGGTCTGCGGCTGTGCTCTGCCTGTTTCTTTTGGCAGTAACTGCCAAATACCGGTCCTCATTCGTCTACTCACATTACCATCATCTTGGAATCGTTGCCAAAGCCTGGAGATGACACTCTGGGCAATTCCAAGTTCGTCTGATACTTCCAGTTGGGTACGCCCACATTCAAGAGGGCCGATAATTCTACCACGTAAAAAATCATAAATGCATCC
>KK118030.1:0-19103 GCA_000611955.2 Stegodyphus mimosarum | reverse complement strand
CTCTCTGTCTTACAATACAAAAACCTCAGTTTAAATACTATCTAAATGATTTGCATTCTGGTGAGAAAAAGAAGGGAGAAGCTATAGTACAGGCTGAAATTATAAACAAATGGCTAATTTATGTAATACTAACTGTACATATATTTAAAGAATAATTTTCTTTCTCTTTATGCACTCAGTTTCTTTTCTCAATAAGTTTCCTGTGCATTTCAGAATTTTTGGATTTATTTAAAGATTTCTTTTATTCTAAAAACCACATTTATTTAAAATACGTACTGCTAATTTTATTCCTTAAATAATATGAACACTGAGAGTAAATATGAAATGATACATGGTCAGAGCCGGTGTGGCAGAATTTTTAGAATTATAGTGATGCACAGAGCAATAAAATATAGAAATAGCAAAACTTTTAGAATTTAGGAAAGGCACTGGGGGCAGAAGTTAGGACCCACACAGACTTCATCAAAATTGAAATGTTTTTCTTTGGGTATATTTTAGGCACATGTGTGATCATATCAGACAACATGCAATAGAAAAAGATGAAATACGTCCAGTGTGCATAAATTTTCCCATTATGTCTAATGCCTAACGTGTCATGCATTGAGATATATAAAATACATATGATAATCTCTTTAATTGTTAGTTTTCAATTCTTTTTAAAAAAAAATTCCTTTCTGTAGATACGTGTCCATGTGCCAACATTAGAAGCATTACTGACATTTTCCATACAACTGCTTAGGGAAAAGAAAAAAAAAAGGGGGGGATAATCATGTTAAGAAAACAATTTCTAGGATCAGAAGTAAAACATTCAAATATTAGGTTTTCATTGTTCTCCCAAAAATTCTTCAAAGATTAAGCAATTCATCACAGACATTCTGTAAAATACATCCATTACGAGTTAATACTATGAAAACATTTTTCATTTTGTCACATTTTTCTGGAATCTTCTAGAATCTTAGATCTATAAATCTTGCCTTCAAATCTTTCTAAACTTTCCAAAGTGTAATGTCTAAAATCCGAAAGAAAGATTACCACTACCAATTCTGCGGCAGCGAAAAGCCAGAAGTATTTGACAAAAAAAATTCGCACACACACACAAAAAAAATTTAAATGAATTTTATAGAGGAAACGGATGCACATTCTAAAAGTTCTGAATATTCTGAGACAATTACATGGGGAAAAACTCTTACCATTTAAAAAATATAAAAAGAAGACATTTTAAAATAATTACACAGCTATTTTGCTTTCGCTAAGAACTGTTTTGTAAATTATGCTTTTCAGTATTTATTAGCTTGTTTATTTTCGGATTCAAAATGTTGTAATAATAAGTTGAAAAATTAAAAGAAATATCACTTTACATTTTAACAGGAAAAAAAATGTTTTATTTCAATATTATTTCTTAAATATAGTTTCAATATAATACCATTATTTTAACGAAATTTATTAATGCTACAGACAAATGCTAAACAAAAGTGTTGAAAAATTCACAGATCTCCGAATTAAACATTTTGTACAGAAATTGATCTTAAAATCGCCAAAATGTTGATAAGTAGCCAAATTTAGAATCATTTAATAACAGAATTCAAATCGCCGAAAAGGAAAGGTTGTTTAAGAGCTCTTTATTAGAAAAAAGAAACAATTTCGAAATGCCTATGCTTCATTTCTTGCCTAAGAACTCGAGTATTACACCATTTATATTAGAAGTAGGAACAAATTCAGACAATAACCATATTTGTCAATGAATCACCAAAAATATTCCTCGAAAATGCTAATTTGCACTTGAAATGGCAGTCGCAAAAATGGACCGAAATTTTAGATGATTAAAATTAAGGACCTTCTACTAATTTTGGACGAAATTAAGGACTTTTAAGGACCAAAAATCGATTCTAAAAAACCTAAGGACTTTTAAGGACTCTTAAGGACCGTACGAACCCTGAAAAAGTATATTTTAATACCAAATAATATGAAACTTCCGTTTCTACACTACTTTTTAATATTTGATATGAACATCAATAACTATAATAAACATTATAAAAGGGAATAGACTAGTTTTTTTTTTATAATTTTGTAAACAGCTTCACTAAATATATTAATTATGCAATAAAAATATTACACAGTACTTTACATTCTATTACAAAATGGTTAAATTACTCATCTTCTATCAAATATTCCTGATATTACGGAATTTATTTGTCAAAGTGAGGAAAATAACAATTTAGGTGTACAGTTCACGGTGGTAGCATTTTGAATATTTTTGATGCTATATCAATATATAGGCATATATGAGAATAAAACACTTTTTTTGGGCATAAATTGCCTACAAATACATTTCGTGTTTTCATTTTGGTTTAAATGTTTTTATAAATGAATACATTCTTTGACACCTTCAATAAAACTTTTACAAAAATCTTTCCAGAAATGAATTTTTCAGCATATAAGTTTTTAAAATCACATAAAATCTCAAATTTATGATATATCAACTCATATGCCAATTGTTATTCTTTTAGTTCATCAATGAATTGTAGAAGTCCAAAAATTTATAATTTAAAACATGTTTTTTCTGATTTACATGGAAGGTATTTCGCCAAAATTATTTTTTATCCATTTTAAGTAAGCAATGAGAGATTTATATAATTTTATTACTCTTAAGATATCTATGTCAGTCTTTGCACATTATGCCTTAAAAAGTACTAATTATCTTCTTCAAAGATTTATGCTCCATCAAACATCATGTCTTGAAAACTAGTTAGTTTCTGACAAGTTTTCTAGAGCTAAATTTCCACTAGCCACTGATTGTAACTTTCACCATTGAATATTAAAGTAGAGTAGTAAAATAATAGTAAATAGTAATATATAGTAATAAAATAAAGGAATTAAAATAATTACACAATTCTTGCAACAAACTGAAGTAGTATATTGCCTCACTACAATCTGACACTGCACATTTCCTAACAAGATTTATAGAATCAGCAGAAAATGGTACATACCCAAGTACTTATTTCCTTAAAACACAGTTTAACACTTGAATAAATTTCTGACAGGCCACTGGTATTTTCATAAAGACATTAACCATGGTGATTTAATATATTTATTTCAAAAACAAAAACAGTGCCCTTTATGAGATCAATCTTAAGATTTATGCTCAATATTTCATTAAAACTTACTATACTGAAATATCATTTTTGTATACAAACCTCATTGCAAAACATAACTGATTTATATGGATCAAATCCAGAGAAGAATCAACAATGACCAAATAGTAGTTGGGAAATTAAATCTCGCTAATGATGATTTTCTACAGTTTTTAGTGATTAATACAACAAATTCTTTAGCTAGAGCTGAATTTTAATAATTCATGAGTCTAAAACCGGCTTTATTCGCATACACTCTGCATCGAGAGGATTATTTTAAGGAAATCTCATCTTATTTCATTTTACACATTTTAACAAAGGGCTAAACTAACGATAAAAATTTTATCCAAATGATTGCTTTATTTATTAGCTTTTAAAAAATGACTGATCTATAATCATCCTGCTTAACTGTTATGTGTACTAAACTTTTCAGTCATACTATGGATTAGAAATTAGTCTTTTATTAAATACACAAGCACAAACTATTTTCCACAGCTTCAAGTACAAAGCAAAGAACAATTTCGAGTACAAAGCAAAGAGAACAATTTAAGTGCCAGTGAATGACGTTTGCAACAGAAGGTTCTATTATTTAGATACAGTAAAGCACACAAAAATGCTGCTGTGGAGAACTTTCTAAGGGATTTCGCATTCACATCCCATGTGGGGAAAGTAATGAAAAGGATCAGCTAGTCAGGTTGCTTGCCAAGATATGATCCGGGAGTAACATTAGGGGTATAAAGGATTTTCTCCTTTTTTAGGGTATAAGGTATTATGCCCTATTAATATTAAGAGCATAAGGTATTTTCTCCCTCCTTCCTGCATGACTTCATGGTGAAACAATAAGATACACATTTGAATAGTCCATGTTCGAGTCCCGGCAAGGGCACTGAACATTTTTCATGTCTACTGCTTTAAAATAACCTAATGACTCTACAGAGATCTTACCACACAGCCGCAAGCGGGTGTTGAACACAGAAAGATGGCTTTGTATTTCATCCAATACCAGCCTGCATAATTGAGTGACGTGAACTTGCAGTAGTGTTATTAACTACAAAATACGCTTTCAAATACATATTCTCAATAAACAGTGAAAATATATTATTTTTTACAAGTGGATGCATTTGAAAGAACTACTTTCCATAACTTACATGAGGGGGAAAAAAGTATTAATAGTATTAATACTTTTTTAAGTCTGAAGATAACAGTTCCTGGCAGGAAAATGGTTTTAGCTAGTAGAAAAGTTTTTTACAAGCATACTGCTTATGCAGCAAATATTTCAGATAAGAGTAAACAAGTGCAAATTTGCTAAGCAAGTGTTAGAGTTAACTGTTTACTTAACTGAATGGGAGAAAGCATTCAAGGAGTAGGATGCATTCTTGAAAGACTTTATAAAGGAAACTGGTTTGTATTCATGTTACCCACAAAGATACTCAAACATCCAAACTGTTTGTCAGAATTTAAATCTGAATTAAACTCTACTATTCAAAAGAAGTCGTACCTACTCGGTTACTGCCGAGCAAAAATTTAATTGTTTTAGCAGTTGTACGGCAGTTCTAACAGTCACAGTATTATAACTACAATTGTAGCTCAATCTCATTCAATTCATTCAGTTCTCACTTTGCGGCAAGACAAAAATAATAAAAACTCAAAATATCTTCATTAAAAATTTAAAAATCTAGAAAAACATAAAATACCAATACAATTACAAAATTTAAAATAAAAAAAATTTTTTTTTACAATTAAAATTACAGTTTCTATGCAAAAACAAGCAATTCGGCCAGTAGGTAAGAAGACAGATTTTTCGGTGCATGAAACTGAAAGTTTACTTTCGGTCTTACTCAACAAAAACACACTGAAGGCGCATTTTTGTTTGTTGTTTGTTTTCATTTGTTGTGGACGCTGAGTCAATATATGGGATAATTTAATAACTTAAAATGATAATTCCAGAATGCATTAAGCATAATTTAATTCACAACAATAAAAGAAGACGTTACTTTCTTGCTGTGAAGCTTAGTTTCTCTAGATTGGCAACAATTTCATCATTCTATTGTTTCAAACGTAACCAAATATGGCTGCTATGTAAAAAAAAAAAAAAAAATGCTTAGCAGCACTTAAATAAGTTTTAAACTGTTGATAATTCTACAACTATAAATGCAGGTTAACTAAAGGAATAAAAGCCTTAACTAGAAGATAAGAACACTATAACTCAATCATTTTTAAAGCAAACATATAAGAATAAAGAAACAGCTCACTGAGCCGAGTAATAGAGTGGATATACACTGGTTATCATAAATTAAAGAAATCACAAAAATAGTGAAAA
The DNA here is from genome assembly GCA_000611955.2 of Stegodyphus mimosarum. NCBI lineage: Eukaryota > Metazoa > Arthropoda > Arachnida > Araneae > Eresidae > Stegodyphus > Stegodyphus mimosarum. The sequence goes on along the minus strand of KK118030.1, from coordinate 13,652 downwards.
CTTCCTTAAAAATAAGCCAAACCGTATAAAATTTGAATATGTTGCCAAGTAAGAGTAGCTGAGTAAAACTACAATATGCAAATTAGTAGTGCTCCACGAGGAGCATAAAAGTCCATGTTTGAGAGCAAGCCTACATATTTCACTGTGATAGTGACTGAATCAGAAATCTGAGATAGCCAATTCTAGCTAATCTAGCAGGAATAGAACCGCTACTGCCGACTCTTCTTAGATCCTCCCTTGTTGCAGCCACTGGGAGGTTGGTGTGAACGTCAACTGTACATAGAAGGCTTCACGAAGGTGGTCTGTATGCAAGGCGACCAGCCATTTGCGTACCGCTCACGTCATGTCACAGGAGGGATCGTTTGCAGTTAGCACGACAACACGTCCACTGGACTCCTTATCAATGGAGGGACGTTCCTTTACAGATGAGTCCAGGTTTAGTCTAGAAAGCGACAGTAGGCGTTATTTGATATGTCGAGAACCTGGAAACCATTATCATCCATCAAACATCTGTGAAAGAGATCCATACGGAAGAGGCAGTGTGTATGTTTAAGGTGGCATTTCTTTGGATGAACGCATAGACCACGATGTCTTTCCAAGGGGAACCGTGAATATTCAGGTTTATAGAGATGACATCCTTGATGCTTATCTGCGCCCATATGCCAGGGCAATAGGTGATGCTTTCCTGTTACAGGACGACAGCGCAAGACAACACAGGGCTGGCATCATAGATGATTATCTTCAACAGGAAACAATTATGCGCATGGAGTGGCCAGCTCGATCCCCGGACTTGAATCCTATTGAGCACGTTTGGGATGCTTTGGAAGATATTTAGCTACTCTCAATCCCCCCCCTCAGACCCTTGCCGCACCTGCAACTGCTTTGCAAGAGCAATGGCTCTCGCTTCCTATGCAAATGATAGACCACATAATTAAAAGCATCACACATCGCTGTATGTGCTGTATTGCTTCTAGAGGTGATCATATTCCATATTGAAGGCCCTTTTCCTATAGCAAACGGACTCTTTCAATTTGTTCATTTTATACATGTGCTGATTTCTATACTACCATAATCATATGGTAATTTCTTTTTAAGTTATTTGATACCTTACTGTGTGTTGCACAGTGTGGGCAAGTTTCATAAAATTCTACATGTAACTTTTTCAGTAATCGTGATTTTCCCTTAATTTATGATAAACAGTGTACATATATTTATATAGTTTGGATGTTGCCGATTGCAACCCAAAAGGAAGGTGCATATCTACATGTAATAGTAGTCTCATATACAAAATTTCAACGTTTTGAGGCTACTCATTTTTGAGTTATGAGAGATACATATGTTCACGAAAAAAATCTCTTCTGAATCCATTTTAAATCAGTTTTATAATCCATTTGGGGGAAAAGAGTCCTTTATTCTGTCATTACATACAGATGTCACGGAAAAATATCATTAAATTGCATTCGATAAGGGTCAAAACAGATATTTTCGTTGAAATACGATACCTGAAATTTTTCATGATTATATTTCCTTTTTACTTTGTACAAGGAAGTAAAAATGAGAATACTCAGTACTAATTTCAAATTTAAAGTGCCTCTCTATTGTTAATTTGTGCCTCTTGCCATAGGAAATTCTGTTGTCAACAAAATTTATGTATACAAACGCTGTTTTACTGCATGTTCCATTTTTTTCCGATAAACTTAGAAAATAATGCTTAAGCATACAAAATTATTTTATTCATCTCAAGTAGAAGTAAGTAGCTTTAAAAAGAAAGCAGAAGTTCTGAAGTAATTTGGTTCATTCTGAAAGAAATTTCTATACTACTTTTGCATTACCATGAATATACAATTTACAACTGTCAGCTTTTACAATGAGAGAAACTCCTCTGTCTCGTAAAACATTTCCACGAATGGTGTAGCATGTGAGCTTTTTCTGCTTTCAGCCTTAAAGGTGAAAAAACAGCTAACAGACGAATTTTGAACTATCTATAATCCTTTCATGTGTACTCATACCCTGCTATTAAAAATGATAATTCTTCATTTAAATTTTTGAGCATGCAAACTCAATAATAATAATAATAAAAAGAAATATTATGTCTACAGCAAAGCAGCATCTCAGTATCTCAGTATACAGCATCTCAGTATATGTAGGAAATTTTGTAAATTCAACTCTTTTTTTTGACTCCTGCCACAAAATTTTCTCAGAAAGCAAATCATCATTTACAGGTCGGAATGTATTTTAAGAATTATATGGGATAAATTTATAGTGAGAACAAAAGAACAATAGAAATCAAAATTGCTTTTCTAGTAATTATTTCACTCATTGAAAGTTGGCTTCAATTTCACGTTTTCAAGAAAATGACAGATGGTTTTAGAAATAGAATCTCCAAATCATGAAGAGCTAATCAATATTTTGCATTTATAAATATTTACTTAATTTGAATTGCAGTCAAATGATGGAAACAAAGTGGACAGAAGTTTGAATTCGAGCTTTTGCATTTGTTGCATGGTATTTTCATTATCTTTAGGTTGTAAATATGAACCAGTTTGTCAAATAAAATCCTCTACAAAGGCATCCCTTTCCCAAGGGAGACAGCAGTGTGCTGCTATCTGCCTGATGAATATGCAAGTATTTTTCTTGTCCTTTCCATATTCATAATGGCATATTATTTTATTAAGATGTTTTTAATTTACAACTATAATTTACGGAAAACCCAGTGATTCACTTATTAGAATTAATTTATTTATATAAATGCCAGACATTTGGCCACTAAGCCATTAGTTCTTGGTCTTGCTTCCCAATAGTTAAGAACATGTCCACTGGATTAAACACCGGAACATGTCCACGGAATTAAAAGATAATAGTGCAATGCATTCGTCAATATGCTCCTTATCCATGGACTATTGAGACAAAGCGTACAGACTGACGCGTCCTTTAGTCGAATTTTACAAAGATGAACATTCAAACAATCGTGCCCAGCCAAAATTCGAAATAACACCACGGCTACAGGACGAGGAAAATCTGGAATAACTGGCTTTGAACTAGTGAGAGATTCCCAAACCTTTCCTTCAGCTTCATTTGGCAGGTAGAACGCAAAACTGCTCTTAAATTCTCAATTTGAATAGGAGTTTTGCAGAATTAAAAGTCATATGGTTATTAGTAATGAATTAAAAGTCATATGGCTATTACTACAATTAATGAAAAGTGAAAATTAGATGCCCAATCGGCTCCCCTTTCTATTGCCACTATGATTCAATATCAGTTGCATTCATTTCTAGCAAGTCATAGAATGAGTGAGATAAAGAAAATATCTCAAAAGTATGATCATATTTTCATAAACTGATATACAGTGTGATATTATTGTATTAAACCTCAATTTGTTACAAACGAAATCGTAAACTGTTGCATTATCTTGTTTCATTGGCTTCACTGAGTTTTGTAAATTAATCTACATTTATCCACATAATGAAGACACAGGGCCAACGCTTAACATTTTGTCTCCCATAACTATCTCTACTGTTTTTAAATTCTGCTGCCCAGTGCTGCCTAAATTCTAAAAATTTTCACATGCCTAAATTTTTTGCTTGGTGCTTTTCTAAATTCTAAAAATTTTGCCAGCTTTTAATTCTGCTGCCTGGAGCTTCTCTTAAATTCTGAAGATTTTACCCTCTCTAAATTTTGTTGCTCTGTGCTTTTCTAAATAAATAAATAAATAAAATTGCCATCTCTAAATTTTCTTGGTCGGTGCTTCTAAAAATTCTTAAACTTTTTTTAACCTTAAAATCTGCTGCCCAGTTAAGCCTGTCAAGAATGCACATAAAACTATTATCCACAGAAGGTACTGAAAATTATGCATTTTAATAACAAGCTGCCCACTTGTATCAAATAGCGTTCATCAATTAAAAGTGCTATGAGAGCTTTAAACATATTTGTGATAAACACAATAATTCTTCAGAAGCAATTTTGTTTTCCTTTCCTGAAGAATTAACTGTTTTTGATTGCACTCAAAATTGATGGAGTTTTATTCAAAAATCTATTGATGTTTCAAAATATTTATTCAAAAATTACTGTTCTTATTTTTTATTTCAAAATGACTAATTTTAATTGTTATTGGCTTTCATTTATTTAAACTATACTACTTGTTAATACTACTACTTGATGTCTATTAATAATTCGCATATAAGCACCGTAAAAAAATATGAAATGCTACTTTGAAAGCTTTTGGTTTATTTAATTATGACAAAGCACGTGACAGCCATCTAAATGGATGCCTTCGTGGAGGACTTTCTAAGGGATACTAGCTTGCATCCACATTATGCATGGAGAAACCACTAAAATTTTTCTTTGAAAGGTAAATATCTTTAGCATTCTATATCTCTACTCTTGTGAGCAAGATTTCCTTTACAATGAATTTTAGCCATTTAATGCAAGTTAAGAATTAAAATAACGTTCATGTACGATTTTTGATAACTTTTCTGTCAAAAATAATCATATGAAAGTGCATCATATTTCACAACCATAACTATTACTTTGGAAATTGAGATATATCTGTGACATTATCATGTCTATGAAGATAGTATTTTTTTAAAAATTAGTACACAGATCATTGTCATATAGGATTAGGATTGAAATTTGTTTCAAAATACTTATTGTTTTATTACTTCTGTCAACCAACAAGGGAGATAAAAGCAAAAATCCCTTTTATGAGTATAAAAAAGATAAATGAAGTAGATTTAGAGTAAAATGAATTGCAGACAACTTGCTGAAATGGCTGACACCAAAGAACGTCTATGTGAAGAAAGAAACGTTCCATACACGCAGTGTAAACCCGTTTGCTATAACACCGCTAGAAAGCGGAGGGAAAAATTTGGCAAGGGATTTGCCGGCAGAACCTGGCGGTGAGAATTTACACCTCTGCAATGTGTACAGGAAATTGAGGAACACATCAAGAACAACTGTTCTTTGACAAAACGTTTCTTCTTTGACTTTTCGCGATAATTTAGACTCGGATTTTTGTACTTTTTTTTTTGCTCAAAATAACTAATCAATTAATTAATTTACTTGTGCAAAAAATATTTTCTTTTCCTTTAAAGAAATTTAAAATGCTATTCATTTCATGAACTTTTGATAAACATGACCTTAGAACTTACGACGCTGGCTTCCAGCTTTGGCGACAGACATTTTGTGCATGTGCAGCCGCTTTCCTCTATGTTGGGATGGAGCCACTGCTGTTGCACAGATGTTTTCCTTCTTAACAATATATATTTTTAATATATATTCTTTGACCGACACTTAGCTCTTATTCATTATTTTAATGACATTTTATTTATCGCTTACACACAGCTTTCAATATGAATTAGGTATTTTAAACCTCATAATAAATTTTAACTTTGGGTAACGTTTGACAGTTTGAATTAAAAGCAGATAAATGGTTAAACTATACTGTTTCATTAGTTAAGACTAATTTCATTTTCTTTTAACATCTTCATTTGAAGATATATATGTGCTTTCATATATCTTCAAATTAAGATGTCTATCAGTAATAAACTTAAGACATTTACGCTGCACTCATATCCATTTTTTGAAGGACATATTATTAAGCATTTTCAGTATATTAACATTTTATAACATATTTTAACATTTTAATATAGAAAAATATTAAAATGTCACAATGCAATAAAAAATCTGTATTTTATTTGATTAGCAATTAAAATCTAAAATATTCATAAAATAAGTGACAAGACTGCTGCCATTCCCCACTTTTTTTATATTTTTTCTAGAACCCCCCTCCCCCAAAGCATGGAGGTACACTTTCTTTCCTCCATCAAGCAAAGCATACATCTGATTTAGAGCTCATGCTAGGAGCAGTATCGATCCATAAAAGAGGCGACAATAGGGCACCATCAGTTAAGTGAAATGACTTGTTGATGGCCCTACAAGGAGGGGAAGAAGGATATTGAGCAATGGCCATTTTGAGGATGATTTTAGTTCAAGCTAAAATTATAAGCAAGTTCAAGAAAAAATTGTGAAAACATGGTTCTTTCTCATAGCCATTTTTGGAATGAAAACAGAATTGAATGCAGGCTATTAAATGCGTTGAGAGACTATTGCTAAAAATTTAGTCAAAATTTTGATTTACATATTTTTTACCTCAAATATACCCACACACACTTTCAAATTTTGAAAATATTGCTTTGAAATATTGTACTCTCATTGCAACTATCAATATATACGAAATTCTAGGAAAACTTATTTCGTAAAGGTGGGTCAAAAACTGATTTCAAGTTCTGACAGAGACAAATAGTGAAACCAACTAAAGCAAAACTGAGGAAAGCACTAGAAAAGTTTAAAAAAAAAAAATGAAAATTATGAAAGTTAAGAATATTATTTTTATGTGCAAATTAAATTAATAAAAATAACTTAAAGGGTTTTTTTAATTACCGAAAGTGGCTGAGAGACAATAGTCTGTATACGAGGCATTACTTCATTCATTAAATGAGTAGGCCATAATACTTCAGAAACCAATCCATGTCGCAATGCTTGCTCAGCTGTTAAACGGCGTCCATGTAGCAACATTTCCGTGGCCTGTTAAAAATAAATCTACTAAATGATCACAGACCTTTAAGTGCACAACATACTTAGTTACAATATAATCTAGTAATAAATAGTTAAATTGCAAGATTCAATAAGTAATAAAATTTAATGAGTGTAGTGAAAACATACCACTCCTGCTCCTACAAGTTGAGGAAGTGTAAGGGTAATGCCACCTTCTGGCAAATAACCTAACCGTGTAGCAGGGATACTAAAAGTTGCTTTATCACTTGCCAAAATTACATCACAAAATGTTAGCAGAGAAACTCCAAAACCAATAGTAGTTCCATTTACAGCTGCAACCACTGGTTTAGTAAAATGTCCCAGAGTAATAACAAGATCCCTGAAAAAGATTTTATTAGCGTATAAATTTATTTAAACATGCAAACATGTAATTGAAACTTAACTGAGTAAAAACCTAATTTTAGCACAGAAATCCACTTAAATAACAAAAAAACCTTAAATAATTAAAAATTTAACAGAAATGTTCAGAATCAGTGTTCATTAAACCAAGAACTATGGAACTGTAGGTTTTGAGCAAGCTGATGTTTTCATTTCAGAGTAATTTTAACATAAGCAAAACCTTCTTAAATACATCACAACTAAAATATCTTACTTAATGGTTGCAGCCATTTCATCTGCAGCTTGTTTCTTGTTAGCCCCTATTAACTGCGAAAGATCAATGCCACTACAGAAGTATGACCCACTGCTGTTCAGAAGCACAGCTTTACAGTTAGAATCTCGTTTTGCCAGTAGGAAAGCATCTTTTAATTCTTTCATTGCCTGAAATTACAATTTAATTTTAGTTAGAATAAAAAAGGTAACATTACAAAAAACTACCTACAATCGTGTACGAATAGTCACTGTAAGGATACTTTTTCTATAAAATTTAAAAATATATTCATTTATTTCACATAATTACTCTTAACTTGGCAATGCAACAATCAAATAAATGAAACTTGAATCATTTTCCTCATGCTTAAACGAAAAGTGGTACATAATAAGATTACAACAAGATACCTAATATTCAGATGTATACGTGATGCAATTTTTTAGTTTGTCATATTTCATAATGCTGAAGACTTTTTCAGCTTTTCAGTGCATCATTTTAGGCATCATTCATAGAATACAACAAAGTAATGCAAGCACAGGTTTCATCTATTGGCATTGGCAAAAAAATGAGGGAATGAATAAAATGTTTGCAGAAAGAAGATTACAGTAAGTTACGATTTTACCACATTTCTATTGATTGGCTAAAAGTTGTAGTTTACAAAATTATTATTATTGGATAAAAGACTACAGTCTCATTCTTGCTGTGAAGTAAGAACATGCATCATATTTTTAACACAGTCATATGATAGGGATTAATTTTGAAATGACACATTTCAGAAATATTTAACTATGCTAGAAAGGAGAAATAACCAAATCAAAAAGGAGATTTTCCACATGAATAATCAAAATTAAATTACTAGTCACACTTATCTTCTCAAAATAATTAAAAATTTACCACAATACTACAAAATTACAATAATTACTAAATAAAATTTTAATACCTTTCCTAACTGAAATGTTTGATTTTTTTTAAAATTAATTTATTCAACACAAATATTGATTGATTTTACATATCTAAGATTTAAAGTAATAATTAGCAACTAAAAAAAAATAGCAGTACCATTAATGAATCGATCACTTCATTACCATGGAAAATTTTAAACATATCCTGCCAGAAAGATATTAAAATTAAATGTATTCAGGAAATTTATAAATGCAAAACCATTTACAGAAAAATCGAATTATCGTTATATTTTTTAAACTATTTATGTGCTAAAACAGAAAATTTAAAACTGCAGAAATTTTAATCAAAACTACAGTTGATTTCAAGTTTCCATTGGTGTTAGCACCCAGGAAATGTGTTAAGCGATCTTTCGCAGCTTTAAATCCTGATGCACATTTTTATTCAGGGAATAGAAATGTATGGTTTGGCATTCTTTTTCAAATAGGCCCCTTTTATCAACATTAAGAACTAATTCTAGACGATAGTTTCCTCTACAATTATTGTTCTTAATGTCACTGGGAATTCAGCCAGTGCTTTTATATCTCCACTTGTTGCTTCTCTCGTAATCCGTACATTATGAAGATTATTTCGATATTTAAATCTATTAAACCATCTTCACTTTTTGTTTCAGTTGAATCACCTGTTTCAATCTGAATGTGAATAAAAATTCTTCTTGCCTTTTTCAATTATTAATTAGCTTGACTTAATGGCATACTGCATTCAATTTCATCGTCAATTCACATAGAAAGTCGTTTTTTCATCTCCTCTATCGTATTATTTCTTGAATGGGTTATTCTAATTGCAGAGGTTTTTGTAGTTGTAGTTTTTGATGACTTGTAGTTGCTGATATTTTTTCTTTATTCTTAAGAATTGTCCTTGTTGTTGAAGGTGACAAGTTCAATGCAACATCAATTTGACATTGACATTCGCCACTATCTAATCTTCTAAGCCCTTGCATTTTAGTTTCTAGCAAAATGGTTTTCCTTATCACTTTATTTCCGTGTTTCTTATTATCACCCGTGTTAAAAAGTATAATATTTATCACTATATCAATCATTACATTACATAAATTTATACTTACAACAACAGCAACAAATGTTTGAAATACTAAAAATATGTTTGTGTAATACTACAGAGAAGTAATGCAGATAAATTACTTTCGATTTCGGAGAAGCTCAATGCTGCGTGCAATTTTCATGGAATCCCACTATTTCAATCGAAATGTGTTAAACCAAAACAGCGCTAAATAAAACTGCGTTAAGTGGGATCTCACTGTATAGCACTTGATGCAAAATTAAAAACCATAACATATTTATAAATTTTGTTTCATTGAAGAGTAATGTAATTTGATTCTCATTGACAAGGAAGAAGTAATTATTCAATTCCATTTTTACATGGGTGAACATCTATTAACACTAGAACTATGGCAGCTGAAAATAAACTTAAATTTTTATAAACGCTAGTGACTAAACTTTGAAGTCTAGTCACTAGTGTTTATAAAAATTTAAGTTTATTTTAAGCCTGATTATGCTATAGGTTTGGAAATGTTGGTTGAAATTTCCCCCCCCCTCCCTTTTCCTGATCACAGATTTCCAGGGATCTGTTGATATATTTCATACTGTTAAATTTCTCTTTTACACTGACAGAAATGGCATTAGAATGCTGTTGTTCAATGATGCTTTTATTACACGAGATTTACTTACCAATACAACAATAAAATATCTTTTATTTTTAAGATATACAGACTTACAGTCTAAAATTACTTGATAGCTCACACATATGATTCTATGCGACTTTTAATTGTGACTTTTTTTTAATAGTTTGTCATGGATCATGATGTTAGAATTTATTCAATTAAATGCAATTAAAGCTATCTGATGCATCCTTTTATTTTTTACCATCATTTATAGAGTAAAATACAATAAAGGAATACAAACAAAGACTTCACATACTGACATCATTAGCAAAAGAGAAGCAGTGGATGAAACACACTACAGCTCTGGAAACTTTGCACAAAAGTACTCATACAGCTCTACTCAATATGACAGAGAACAACCAGTAGTTACCACTTCAAACTAGTAAGAATGTTAAACACAAAGCAATGCAAAATGAATGTGTAAAGCAAACCCCACATGGAGATCTATCAATACTCTGAAGTCGACTCTGAACTAAAAACTGTTGTTCTCTCCAGTCATATATATTTCCCTTGACCACCAAGGAATTTCCAGTACCTTCCATTGACCAAAATTACTGACAGGGATATACAGTTAAAGTTACATATGAGGGCCAAATTCTGTTAGTTACATAAAGGGATCAATTACAGTTATTCAGTTAACAGTTATACAAGAACTGGACCAAAATGTTGCTAAGTTTGCTGACTTTTGGTGATTTCTCATGAAATTTGGCAATGAAACTTAAAATCATTAACACATTGCCTATATCTCGCCAATTAGCGAGATATCCAACTACCTCCATGCCCCTGTAACCTTATTTTTCTCACAGAGTTTTACTCTCTCCAGACTTTTCATGCTACATCAGACAAAATTCATAACAATATGTTCACAGGAAAGAAATAGGCATGAGAAGAGTGACATTACTAAAATACTAAATTAAGAATAGCGAAGTTATGGTTTCGTTTTATTTCTGGCTGTTAGGATTTTGATTTGCAAGTTTATGTTAATTATTGGATTAAGAATATTAGTTTAAGTTTTGCTGTTATATATGTTCAGGAATCCTTAACATTACATAAGACTAATATGAGAGGGGCTAATTTTAAAAAGACGCAGTTAAAAAATTTTTTTTCTATAAAATCTATTATTATTTTTAGGATAGAAAGGGAACAGAAGCAAACTGAGGAGCACATTTAAAGGGTTCCCAAAAAGTTTTATCTTACATATAGGTATACTGCTTAATGGATATAATGCATACACTACTGGACAGAAAAGTGAAACAACATGCAAGTAGACATGTTTCATTAAATTATTTCCTTTCTGAAAAACCACTGTAAGTAAGTAATGAAGAGATCATGCACTAAGATACAGTATAAATGGGTTTATATAACAGAATAAAAGATTTTCTAATGGAGTTCAAGAGATGATGTAGAGCTCTGGCATTTAGGCAGATCGTAACAAGATGATGCATTACATCATACACACCTCCCTAAACGAACAGGGAGTTCAGCAAGGCTGTTGCAAGCTACTCTATGCTAGAACACATTTGGCTAGTTCCACACATTCTCCAGGCAAAAGATCTGGTGATCTTAAAATTAAGTTAGCACGTTTCCCACTGAACCATGACTGTGGGATATGGTTAAGCACTGCAAAATATTATTTGGTACGCACTAATGAAACAAGAGAATGGAAGTTGAAGGATTTTGTAAACATATCAATTAACTTTCAATGTACCTGGCACAAATGCAAAAGGATTATAACTTATGTTTGGCTGCATCATAATTTCAGCCAGAAGGTTGTCATGTCCTTTTACAGCATACAAGAGATGGTTACAACAACTCTTAAAAAAAACTACAACCTCATGTGCCCTTTGCTTCAATCTAGTGAAACATGATTCATCTGAGAAAATAGCCTTCCACCATTCCTGCCTCCAAAGCTCATATCCTTTGCACCACAGAAGATGTGTTTGACGATGGATCAGTGTTAATGCTCAACTCTTTAGAGGATAATGTTACTGCAGTGTGTTTTCATTAAACTATCTCCAGATGGTCCTCTGAGACATAAGTGATGCTAGCAATCAGCTCATAAGATGACTTTGTTTATATATACTTCATGTATATAAATCTCTAGATGTTGTGGTGGAGGTCAGTGTTGGCTATTTATTACCTGACGCACCTCTCTTTACTACATATGGTACAATGGCAGATGAGGAAGAAACCACCTTCATAGTGTACAATCCTCATTTGTTCCTGCAGCAATACATTACATCATGATCTACTTGACAGGCTATCTGCTAAGTTGACCAATTGGCCATATGCATGCATGTTATATAAAATCCTGTACAGTAACTAGGTTTATTTTTCAGCATGAAATATAACAAATATGCAATGCTCTCATCTTGAACTCCATACCTTCCTACAGCTAGTTGGACAAGCTTCCAGATAGACAGACAGAAAGAAGTACAGGGAACACCAAAACATCGCCATGGGCAAAACTGGTATTGCCCCACTGCACTAACCATCTATGAAAGTGCACCATCGTGGGGCACGCTAGCGCTATGCTAGGGCATTTGTTTACATTGCAGACAATATTGACATAAGATGTACTTTACATGGATAAATACAATATGCCATTTAGAGATGCACATACATATTTCTTTTATGTTTCAGTTTGGAGCTTTGTTGGTGGGGGTGGATGATTATGCTACGCGGTTCGCTGATAAGCTTCCAATTATACCAAAATAGCATGCAGTAAAGAGAGAAAAAAATTCCTTAACACCCATTTTAAATCCTGATAACGCATGTGCCCTCTATGGCCTTTGTAGCTATATGTACTGTACAGATGCATCAGTTTGACATTCAATATCAATGCAGTAGCACTTTATCTCTTCCTGTGTGACACGGAGCTCTATATATCATGCAATCCCATGACATCATTAATACAATATTAAGATCATGTACACACTTCCTTAGACAATATATTTTGCTCCTGTGACACTGCTTTACAGATGTATTACTTTCTCTTTCTAATAATGCATATTAAAATATAAACAAAAGCATTATTTTATATCAAGTAATAAATGTAGTCTCACTTCAAAATCACACTATTCTTCTGAAATGAATCCATTTATCACCCTAAATGTACAACTGATATTAGCATCAACTGCTGAAGAAAATATACGATTTTTAATAATATTAGATAGTTAGGATTGTAATTAAAATCATTAATTTAAATTTATCTGATGAATGTGAAAAATTTCAACAAAATTTAATTCACAAGCTTTAAAATATTTTTAGGAAAAAGGAAAACTTAAGAAATGGTTGAAGCACTTATGATTAATGAATGACAAAAAAATTCTTAATTTTTTTCCTTTCTTGATAGTACATATGTGCTTTTACTGCACACTTCTACAGCTTAATAAGCTGACATAGCCTAGATTTGCTCACTGTTCTCCACATAGCGTTTCACAGCTTATGCTCAGTAAGAAGATTAAGAGATTTAAGGAGAAACTTTATATTGGTGCCCAAACAGAAAAAATGATGGAAGGAAGTTGGAATATGCCAAGTACATCCCAAAATCCAGCTGCAATGCCTGATGGATTTGGATTCATAGTGGAAACCATCAGAGCAGCCATGAAGCCGGCAGTAGTTTTTAAGGCCAGAGGACCTTTGAACACATTCCTGGAAAAGTTAGAAGCGCATTTTTTGCTGTATCCAGTTCCGGAACATCAGAAGGTTATATTAGCTACAGGAGCATTAAGGGGCCAAGCATCGAAATGGTATAAGTGCATCGGAAAATGTCTGCTGGGAGAACCAGGAACGGCGACTTACACTTACGAA
>KK118029.1:1190393-1225677 GCA_000611955.2 Stegodyphus mimosarum | reverse complement strand
TAGTTGTTGTTGTTGTTGCTGTTATACTTGTAGCTGTAAAAAGCGACTGCTGTTTGTTTACTTAATGCTGTATTGATTTTAGCGATTTCGCTGTGAGATAGAACTATTTTATCTGTTTTGAACTGAGTTTTTGCTAGTTTGAGATATAAATATTTCAGCATTTTAATTTATTTCTTGTGGAAAGAATAAATTTTTATTAACTTTTTTTTACGACTTGTGCATTCAATATATAACGAACCCGTACGCACGTAACATTATGTTTAGTTGCCAAAATTGCCCTTTGAAGTAGCCACTCCAGATTGGTATAGTCTTGAACAATATTGGGATAAATTTGGTCAATGAGCTCGTTTTCAGTACTGGCTGTGTTGCAGAAATCACTGTTGAGTTCAATAAGGCCGGTCCTCTGGTCAGTAGGATATGTGCCTTCGCCTATTTATAAAAGTTTCTGAGCAAAATGTGCTGTTGTTTCGTCTTTCGATAGTTACACTTTCATATTTTTTGTTAGTCGCAGTATTTGTATGTGTGGCCAGAGATGTGATTTTTTTAAGCATGCATTGATTTCATCTGCAGGTGTTGACTTAGGGATAACTGGAAGAGTATCTCGAAAATCTCCTGAGAGTAGAGCTCCTCTTATCACTTCAGAGTTTCCTTGCAAGTCTTGGAATGTTTTGTCCATGGCTTTGAATGATTTTTTATGTGTCAGTCTGCATTCGTCCCAGAATATAATTTTAGCTTATTTTAGAAGTTCACCCTGTCCAGATGCTCTTGAGATTTTACATACTAAGAATTGTTCTTCGGCTATACTCAACGCTAGTTGTAAGGCGGAATGGGCAATTCGTCCTCCGTAAGTATGGCGGATGATGTCGGTGCAAGTGCGATGTGTTGGTTAGCACATATATCTGCCAGCAATAGATTTATTAGAAACTCTTTCCAGGTGCCGCCTGGTGCGTCCAAGTAAATAATTCCGTCAGTGTTGGTCTTTTATTATAAGATTGTGTCGCAATTCTTGATTCTACAATTCGTTTATTTCGTTATCCTTCGGTTTCTCCGAGTTTCACGGTGCACATTCTCCTCTTTTAATTAAGAAATACACTAAGTGCACTTATACACCTTTTACACTTTATTTTCAATTCAGTCACTGTATCACTTTCATTACTTACACTTCACTTTTGGTTTTTATTCACTTACTGCACTTCACTCATAAGAAACTGACGTTTGAACCCATGACGGATCTTGCTTTATATAGCCCTACCAATTGGTAGCCCCACCCATGCAAAAAAGGCTTCAAATGCTCCACAATATTCCAGAACATTCCACAACATTCGAGAGCGTTTTGAAATATTCCACAATGATCTGGGATGTTCGGGGATGTTGCTGAATGTTCCAGACTATTCAAGAACATTCTGCATTTCCGAATGTTCCGAAATGTTTTGGAATGCGCTTGAATGTTCTATACTGTTCCAGAAATTTCTAGATGGCTTATATCTTCAAAAGTGCGCCCTTCAAGTAAAAACAGGAACCTTCTTCATGGATGGGGCATAGAAGGCTACCACGCCATATAACTCCTTTGATCGTACCGGGACTCGTTTCTGAGTTTTAGCGGCACGCACATTGTACACTTACTTTTATAATATATATTGATTAAATTGATGAATATTAAATAGGGAAAAAAACCCTTTAACACATGTCGCTAATATTTATACACAAAAGTATAAAATATAATTTTAAATCATCTCAATTTACATTGAAAACGAATAATATTTGGCCAAAAAATATAATTTAACTTTCAACTTACAGTTTAAACTCTTTCGTCGTGATATACAATCCCACTGTCTATTCCGAAATGGCCGCGCAAAGGACGCTTAAGACTGACATGAAAAATGTGGCAGAGAATGCATATATTAAATTATATTTATATTGCTCACTAATATGTGAAGAGTGCTGTTGTGTGCGTAAGGGTTCGTAACAGATTGAATGCACACAGTGTCGATGATAGCTTGATAAAATGTATTTTTCTAAAAACACTTTACAATCCCGAAACTTCCCAAAAAAATACTCGTATCGCAGAGCACAATCAGTAGTTCACGTAAGACTAATAAGAACGTTAAACACAACGAAATGCAAAACGCATCTAAAGAGCGAATCTCGGTACTCCGAAGTTGAAAAACTGAGAGCTAATGCTCTCTCTGGTCTTAGACAGTTTCCCTCGGCTGCCGAGGATTCTCGTGTCTTCCACTTCTCGAAATTACTGGAAGGCATGTGAGGGCCGGATACGATTACAGCCACGCATAGGAATCAAACTATGGGTTCAGACACAGGCTTACTTGAATTTGTTTTTTGAAAGGTGATGGCAGCATACTTTTCGTGTTCTCCGAGATACACCATTCTGTGCACTAATGTTCAGTGAGGTTCAGATAACGTTGAAGACGTTTCCCACCTGTTCTTTCAGAACCTGAGTGAGGACGAAGGTATCATCGATAAATAGCGCAAGTTGGATTTCAGGATCATGCGGGATGACATGAGTGTCGATGTTGAAAAGAATGGGCTCAGTACACTGACTTAAGGAACTCCAGCATTCATGCTACGAGCAGAAGAAAGTTGCAAGTTAATTTGGACACAGAACGTTTTCCTTTTGAAGGAGGAACTGATATCTTGGTGATATAATCACGTAATCTGAATTGAATGGGCTTATAGAATAAACCCTTATCCCACACCCTCTCAAAACATTAGCTATGTCTAGAAACACAATACCAGTGAATAACGTGCAGCTGAATCCCTCTGTTTATAATTCTGAGGAGTTGGTGAGTGATACTATGACTTGTTTGGAATCCATATCGTTCAGGAGAAACGTTCTCGGTAACATTGCAGTGGTGGAATAGCAATTGCAGAATGATTCTTTTAGCGATCCTTGAGAGGACGCTGCACGATGGCCGTATAGTTCGGCGGGAGCGTATGATTTTTATTGGGCTTGGAAAACGTAACCATTGCGGCAGTTTTCCAGCTTTGAGGGATGTAACTGAGCTGTAAACAGGAATTTATGATTTTGGTTGTAAGGATTTATTTATTTTTACCTAACCAGTTTCTTCATATTCAGTACCTTTACTGTCTTCTCTCTTTCCTTTTCTTGCCAAAATGCTAATTTTTAGTTCACGCGTGTGTAAATGGCGTAGATTGAAATTGTATTTAAAAATAAGATTTCAGAGTACTTAATCAGAGCGTGTTCCGCCTGCTGATGCAATTGCGACAGCAGTTTGTCTTCGGTGTTGCATTATTCTTGCCAATAGCGCGCGTCACGCTGGTATAGGCTTGAGTCAACTTGCGAGTTATTTATTTCTGTGTAGCCTTCGGCTAAGTTACGACTTCGTTTAGTTTTAATTTGAATTCATTACTTTTGAGCTATGCTATAAATGCTAACTGGTTTGCAAGCGTAAGATGTGCCTTCTTTTAAACTATTTTGCGTTGTGAAAAAAAAGGTCTTTTACAGCCTTCTCAAGTTCTGATTTTTAAACATAGCTATAAGCCGCTACACGTCTATTCAAGAATTTGCTACAAGTAACACTCAGTTTCAGGCACAATCCGTACAATGGGGCCTGGACATTAGCGGACTATGTCACAAAAAAGGTCAATTATCAATCTGTCATTCCAGGGTTTCAAAAACCCCACGGCACCAGTTAGTTCCATGGAGGGAATTTAGATTTAATATGGGTATCATGCGAGCTGCCATGAAACCCGCTAAGTACGGAAGAAAGGGAAAAGCTGGAGAGTTTCTATTCCCTTCTTCAACCAATTTTATTCTTGATAATGCATCGGCCACCACTTTTCTTTCTCGTGAGTATGTTAATTTTCTTTGTTCCATGATAGGCCTGTTCACACTCGGATTGTGAGCCCCAGCATTGATACAGACAACATGGCCCTTTAAGAACTAAGTTCTATCGTTACGATAAAGGAACAAATTACAAAACAAAAATATTAAAATAATAAAATTATAATAATAACAAAAAGCTCCGACACTAGCCCGGTGGTGCTATGTAGGTAGAAAAATATGAAAACTTAACAGTGTGACTAAATATCCTGCCTATCCTCTTTCCATAACTGAAGAGATTATTACGAATCTTAAATCTTCGAAGTTCATAACTACTTTAGATCTAAAATCAGGATATTTTCAAGCTGGCGTAAAGTCAGAAGACGTTCCGAAAAGTGCATTTGTCACAAAGTCAGGTGTTTATGCCTTTCCAAGAATGCCCGTTCGGCTTACATGGAGAGCCCGCGACTTTGCAAAGGGCTACGGAAATTAATTTCAAGACCGTTTCTACGAAAATGTGCATTCATGTATTTAGACGCTACAGTAATTACTAATGAAACTATTCACGAACACTTTCAGGACTTACACGTAGTATTTTCGCTTCGAAACGAAGCAGGTAAAAGCCTCCAAGTGCTAATTTGCGGCTACAGAACTTCCTTTTTTAGGATATGAAAAATAGCGAGAGAAGGTATTCAGTCTGAAAACTCGAAAATGATAGCTATCAAAAATTACCTTCCGTCTAATACTGCAAAGAAGTTATTTTCATTTGTAGGCATGTGTTTATATTACAGGACTTTCATTAAAGACTTTACTAAAATAGCTGAGCCCTTGTTAGAATTAGAAAGGAAAAAACCCCGATTCACTTGGTCAGCAAAGGCCAATACTGAAATCGAACAAATTAAACAAGAATTAATTCAAGCACCGATATCAAAGGTTCCTGAAGGCGATGAACACTTGGAAAGTGCTGCGGATGCCTCCGATTACGCAATGTGTGCTATTCTAACTCAAAAAGGTAAACCGATTGCATATTTTAGTAAAACTTTCAATTCTGCGCGAAGAAATTATACTGTCACCGAGAGATAAACACTAGCAGTTTTGTTAGCAGTGCAAAAATTTACAGTATATTTTGGCAAAGCTCCCGTTACAATTCATTCCGATCCCACGGCTGTGGGTCGTTTGTACTCAGGAAAGAATTTATTGCCAAAATTTATTAGATGAGCCTTTCAAGAATTCAACGTAACCAATAAACATACTCTTGAGAATGAAAACGTGGTGGCCGATGCATTATCAAGAATAAAATTGGTTGAGGAAGGAAATACAATAAAATGTGCTATATTTACACTGCAAAATTCTTGACTCGCGTGAAAATGTTGTGGCAAAATTACAAATGGATCCCGAATTTAAAGACATTTATGCATAGGTGAAGGATTCTGATAATTTTGAACACTAAGATATTACGGCTATCAGGAATAGAGTTGCGAATTACGAAGTTATCGACTTATTTTATGCAAAATATACTAATCAGAATTACGAATTAAAACCGGTTATCCCAGCCTGTTTAAGCTCTTGCCCATAATTTTTTTTAAGTCTCTTTCTTTTGAAGGAAGAAGATTTATATGTCTGTCGGTCGGTTAGCTGGCCTGCCTGAACACATGTGCTTATACACTAATATATATATATATATATATATACTATATTATGTATACTTAATACCTAACAAAATTAAAGGCTGAATAGAAATCAGAACAAAGAGATGAAATTGTTTCTCCAGTTAGATGGAATATATTATGTATTTAAGAAAAAAGATAATACAATTATTTCTTCCCAATAGAAAAACATTTAATAGGGATTATATCTGAAAACTTACGCATTTAGTGAATAACAATTAAATTCACATTCTTGGTTAAAATAAACTAGTAAGACATCTATAAATTTCACGATTATAAAATAGCGTTACAAATATGACATGCAAACTTTACAGCTATTTCTTAAATTATGCACATTAAATTCAAGTCTCATTTCATTCTTACTATACAAAAGTCAGTTGCTTACAATTAACTTATTTTTTACTCACTGTTGAAATAAAGGATACATTCAGATGTAGAGAGAGAATAAAAAATGTGAACATTTTTAGTACATAACTTAACGGCCGGCATCTGGCCTTTATTTTAGCAGCTATTGATATATTTCCAACGTGTTGATATATTTCCAATTGCAAAAAGGTTTTGAATGATGCAAATATTCATGTTTTGGCATTTTTCAATTTAGAGAGATCAGTTTTATATAAATTATAGAAGTCCCAACTCTTTATAAGGTCCCTAAACCTAAATTCAACAGAATTTTATACTCATTATGAAAAATAACACAAAAGCTTGACTTGACGAAAATTGACCGAACTATTTAGCATTCACGAAATTTCAAAATCTGGGATATTCGATTTTTTTTTCCAACTTGCCTTGAGGAGTTAATTTATCGACAGTTCGAATATTATATTTATTATTATTTCGTGAAGGTACTGTTACTGAATTATGAAACTAGTGAAATTTAAATTGGCTAAAGTGAAGATTCCTTTTTTTTTTTTTTTGTAACCGAAATCAATGGGATTGGTGGATATTAGAACAGTAATGTAGTATATAATCTAAATAACATTTACTGTGCTCTATACCGAGTTTGTGCAATTTTCGGATTTTTTTTTTAGTAAAAGCTGATCGCTGTGTACCGATGCTCGAGGCTACTGGAAACTTGTTTTGCCTTTCTAAAAGACAATCTGTGATCACTTTCAACGTCGGTGCAAAACTCGCATTTTTGGTGGATTGCTGCATGAAATTCGCCAACTTTTCCAGATTTAGACTACCCTTACTTTTTCCGGTTTTCCAGGTAGCATGGCAACATTGTTTTAATCAACTTTTTTGCATTTAAAATTGTTTTAACACGTTGATAACATTTGGCGAGTTATGATAAATATCGATGATTTGGCAGGATTTTCAAAAAACTGGCCAAAATCGACCCTGTAAACTGTAAATATAGTGGAATTAAAAAAATGTAATTGGTTATTAAATTAACTGATGGAATCATTTTCATTTATACATTTGTATTTACTTCCATATTTAAAAACAGTTTTTAGTGGGTCCACCTAAAAACTGTTAAAATAACTAACTAAATAAAGAGGTAAATCGTATAGTACACGAATACCGTGATTCGATGTTGATTTTATTCTCCAAGTGCCATTCAGTGATATTCTTTTGTGATTCACCAGAGCGTAACATTCTTGAATTTATAATTTTGTTACGTCTGAAATGATGAAAGAACTTTCGTACAAGTGATTTACGTTATCAAAGTTAGTTATTAATACTCTTTTGAAGTTTTATTAACTTAGAATCCTAATTATGAAAAAAAAAAATTCCTTAAGCTACAAAATTTTATTTTTTATTTATGCAAATAATGTTACGTGTTGCTAGGTACCAACCAGTCAGTGTTTTTCAGACTATGACTAATAAGATTCTTCGAATAAGATCTCATTTTTGAAAAGAAATTATACTGATCAATAGTTTCACGGCGATCTGTATAAAAATGCCCGTCACTTAATTATTAAACATCAGAAATCTCTAAACTCTTATTTTACATTTAGTTACGTACAAATGCAGACATTTCGGTTTTCAGTTGCCATAGGATCCCAGAATATTGTACGTATTTTTGTAGTATGTCATACTTTTTATATTTTTTGTGATGAGTATAAAATTTTCCTAAATATAAGGACCGAGTGAACATACGAACACATACCAGATTTCGTAATTTTTACAAAGTTGATGCTTTTAATCCAAAAATGTCAAAACATGAAACTTTGCACCATTTAAAACATTTGCATAACTGGAAATATTACCAACCAGTAAGTACTACGACCAACAATAGCGAAAATAGGGGCCAGATAAGGGTTTGGGGGCATACAGTGCATATATAATTATTTTACAAAAATTTTATATTTAAAGCAGGGACGGCCAACTTTTTTGGAAACACCACTAACTTTGGAAAAAAAAAATTATGTATGTCACTTTCAACTTTTCCAACGTACTAAAAATATAAAAAATCGAAAAAAGAAATGTTATTTATAGGCTGATTATGGGATTTTTATGCAAATAGCACTTTTTTTTATGTAAGCCTGAGTACTGGAGATTTAAAAATAATATAATAAATAAAACAAACCTACAAACTAGAGTTTTATTGTTGTTTAGTCAGTCGGGTTATGTATAAAATAAAAATGAATACTTGAAGGACTTAATTCTAAATTATTATGCAGTCAGTACTTAATGTGGTTTTTGAATATGAGTTATTTTTTACCGAGTCATCTATATTAGGATTAGTTCTTGAATATGCTAACAAAATTACGTGCATCTTGAACAATACTTTGATTTTATTATGTTCATAATAGAAAGCATTTGTTCAAAAACATATGTTGATCCAAACCTACAACAATATCTGACAATCAAATAATGTAAATTTAGAAAATTGCTTTTCAGTTGGGTAACCATTAATGTCTTGCTATGAAAGTAAATTATTATATTTATTCTAATGTGTTTATATGGATACCTATTGACGGAGTTATTACAGACGATATTATTTTTTCTAATTTTTCAATAAATCTTCCCGTTTCACATATAAAACTTCGCCGTGCCACACTGTGGCACGCGTGCCGCGGGTTGGCCACCCCTGATTTAAAGAAACAGGTGAAAACTGCAACAAGATTTAATTTTTTACACATTTAAAAATTTTAAAAAATATGGCAGTGTAATAAATTATTCATTTATCTTATTGATTTTTTTTAGTAGTGAAATATACAGTATTACATACATGAACACTTAAAAATATAAAAAAGAAAATTATCATCTAATTCCTACAAAACTAATAAAATAACAACTCAAACTGGAGTAGTTCAGTATGCAAGTCCGATTTATCAAAGACATGATAAATATTATTTCATTAGGTATATCACATTCATTTCTAAAAATTAGAAACTATTCGAGATCCACAAGATCTACATGAGATATGGTTGAAGCATATAAATAAAACAACATGCCACATTTTTTATGTCCAAACTGTACAAAGAGAGTATAATTCTCAACGATATTATTGCAAAGTCTTCATATAATGACACAAAAAGTGAAGATGTTAAATTAAAACAACAGTTAATAATCTAATAACACATGTAACATTTTTTACATATGTAGATAGAGAACTACTGAATACAACCCATAATAGTTTATCAAAATACTGATACTTCATTCAAAGATGCCAGATGGAAATGTCACCTGCCAGCCTAGTTAATTATAAAATTAAGGAAACTCAAGATGCATACATGGTTTTTATAAACAGATCACCTATTTAAAAATTTTCATAGATAGTAAAGTTCACCCAAAAGCTTTAAGTTTCATTATAATACATTATTAAGATCAAAAGGATATTACATACAGTCTTTATAGAGCTGGGGGGGAGTAAGCTTTCAAAATGTTTAAAATATGAGATCTTCATAAAAAAGTCAATTAGAATTTTTTTTCCCCATAAGATTTAAATTTGTCAATAATCTCACTTTTAAAATATTAAAATGGCTGTAACAATAACCATGACATATTTGAATCAACATACGACAAATTTTATCCCTAAACTTCCAAGATGTCTTCACAAAAGGATAATGTTCTAGAATCAAATAAGGATTAGACTTCGATGTAGAAATAAATAACTAAAAGCATTCAAATTCTATACCTAACTCAGATTTCTTTAGTTATTTTACTCATGTTGTTAACTGCAAAAGTAATGCAAGAAAAAAAATTTAGACATAAATTCTACTCTGAATGCTAAAATTTAAAGAGTGTCAATTTTCATATTATCTTTAAATACTTAACATTGCTTAAGATTAATTATTTATAATTTCTACATGCACATTTATTTAAACTGCAGCATTTCATACTTACTTCAAACCCAAACTTATTGCACTTTTAGTTACTTCTCATGAGGAAATACGATAACAGAGAAGTTAATACTTTAAACTACTAAAAGTATCACGAACTACCAGCTAGATTATCTTAAATGAAGCAACGCTTACTTAAGACTACCTAAAATTTCAGAATCATGAATTGCTTTCCAAACATAGATAATATTTAACGTATTGCATACCATTCAAAATTAAAATGAATTCATTTAAACAAGAAGAAACACCAGTGAAAAGACAACACGAAGCACAATAGGTTAAAACAATAAATTACTCAAAACTAAAATATTTTACTAAAACAAAAATATACACTGGTGTGCAAAAATTAAGTTGTTAAGAAATGATTAAGGAGAGATTTAGAAGCTGGAATTAATTTAAATTTAAGAATTTGAAAATTAGCTTAATCAGGAGATCAACTAGGGTCATGTACTGTAGCACATGTGCATATATGCAGCTGGAGGTAATGGGTGAGTGCCAGAGGGGTATAAAGATTGCTGGCAGTGTGAACTTAGCATTTCTGGGAAACTACTGCATGGTGTATATCAGTTTAAACAATGTTAAGTTTCTGCCTCAATGTGAAATGTCAAACAATCAATCTGTTAGATGACATCTGAATGACTTTACCTGAATTCAAATCATTGGAAAGACTGAGGAAGGTCCAAGAGTGATAAGTGTGGCTGCGGAGTTCAGGATTGCTCACAGCATCACTTCATGACTTTAGAGGGCATTTCAAACTGCAGAAACAGCTGTCCAACGGTCCAGCAAAGTTTAACAGTGGTTGTTCAGAGGGACCACGGCAGCAGATGACTGGTACATTGGCTTACAGGCAAGAAGGCACAGGCGACAGACAGCAGGACAAATCTCAAGACACATGAAACAGGAGATTGGACGAACAACCATATCATGTATTACCATGGACAGGAAGCTGCACAATGATAGTCTGTTTGCACAAGGACCTCTACGGTGTATACCATTAACCCCTGCTCATAACAGAAAGCATTCTCTGTAGTGCAGGAAACACCAGAATCGGACAGATAATTAATGGGGTTGACTACTCTTTATGAATGACAGCAGATTTAGTTTGAGTAGCGATTCTAGACGCATAAAAATAACCCCTCCAACATCATGGAAAGGGACAGGTTTGGAAGTCGCTGACTTCTCGTTTGGGGAAGCATCATGCTTAGTACCCATACCGACCTTCACATTTTCTAAGAAGATGGTCACTGGGGCCCGCTATTGTAACTAGGTTCTCCTTCATTACGCGCATCTTTTCAGAGGTGCTAAGGGTCCTCAGTTCCTCTTCATGGACGACAGCATTCCATCTGTTGCTGTAAAAGAGCTGTTGGAGAGTCAAGGTGTTGAACACATGGATTGGCCTGCAAGGCCTCCGGATTTAACCCCCATCAAGCAGTATGGGTCTTTTTAGGGAGACGCATGGCAGCACGCAACCTATCACCAGTAATAATTCTGCAACTGTGAATGGCATTACAAGAAGAATGGGCAGTAATGCCTCAATAACTCATTGACTCGGCATGGACAGACAATGTGAAACCTGCACAGCAGTAAGGGGAGATCATATCCCCTACTAAAGGCTGGATATTGCTTGCTGGACACCTGTCACATGGATGTTTGGGCGCTCTGTTGCAATGTGCTCCATGTTACTTTTTCAAAAAGTTCCTTTTTATCATTTTGATTTCTTGTTTGGGAAGTTTTGCCTCCATTACCCATGTTCTTACATTTTGGGGATCTTATGATATTACTTGCGTTGATTAGGAAAGCTTTTGCACGAGGTTATATTGAAAAAAATTGTCTTGCACTTAATTTTTGCACACCAGTGTACTTTCTGAATAGCAAATTCTAGTACTTTTCATACTACCTGTGTACAAATAATTGATCTCGAGGCTAAATAAAGACAGATAAGATATAAAGCGAAGAGATAACTAACAGAAGCTAAATAAAGCTAAGAGATAAAAAATGCACCTTAATAATTTAAATGAACCCTTCAAAATTTCAACAGCTTTTATTTTAATAAAATGATTTGCTACAATTTTTCTAACACACCTAATATCCATAAACATGAATAATATCAATATAAATGAAAATTTTTCAATGAATTTCAATACAGTCCACAGTTATTAGATGACCTAAATACATATTAATAAGACTCAGCAAAGTTTTCAAAACTACTACACATATTTAAAAACATTTCATTAATTTACAAATGATATCAAAATGATTATTTTGACATTTTTTACATTATTTAAATGGCTGCTATTCATAAGATACCAATATTTTCAAATGAAGGATGATAAATTGATCACTAAAAAATGGAACACTTTTTGATTAAAACAGTGCAAGAAATTATTCTCTTTGCAAACTACAAAATAAATAAATGCAAAATCCCTGTAATATAGCTGCCAACCTTGAAGTATGAAAAACTGGGAATTTCTACGACATCAGTAGGAAAGCTTTAATTTGTCAACATATTTTTAAGCACAGTGAAAACAAAGTGTACATACTATCGTCTGGATAAACTTAGTACCATATAGTGATGTCATAAAAAATTATTAATTGATTAAACTCTTGGCATCTCCATATAATGTTCTACAAAGGTCTATTATATGTATACTAAGACAATTTATATCATAAAAAGTTAAGTAAAAAAAATTATGCTGAAAATTCACTAAACGTGGAACAGTAAAATTTACAAATTTTAAGTTTCATTTACAGCTGAAAAACATTTTTACTAACAACCAGGAAATTCAATGACCTATCGATAGATGAGAGAAAAAACGCAATTCTTATCAGTGAAACAGCAGTTATGCCATAGGTTAGTTTAGGTTAACTGAATAAGGCAAAGCTTATGAGGGAAGGGATGTGGTGGAACTTGCTAGGGAAAAGTGGCTCATATTCACATTACAATGCATAAATCCATGAAAACCAATTATACAGCCAGCCTGTTCACCAGGGACTGAACTCCCAGTATTCAATAATCTTCACTTGGCCACTGGTGGCACAGCTATGCTACAGGATAAAGTACAATTTTCCATTTTATCTTTTGACTTAAGATCACAAATAATCAGAGACTAAAAATTCATATCTAAATGGGATTACAATCATAGGTTAAAACACCAAACATTAAATAAGATTAAAAGTAGTTATAATGATTGAATGCTCACAACTTTATTCATCATTTTGAATTTTTTTCCCTTTTTACTATGCATAGACATACCCTCAAAAGTAATACACCTCTCAGAGAGAGCCATACATATTACATGCTATGCACACATGCCACCTAGAAGAACTGATTTTATTAGCATACCCGTACACAATACTCACGTGGAACCTAGCAAGTCAGTGTTAATACCCTGCACAGCTCCCATGTGTTACAGCAGTTGGGCACCTAATGCAGCATACTGTCAAATTCTACTGTCATACAGCCTAATGTTTGTTGGCATAGGTTGACCACACTGTTTTAAAGATGATAAATCTGCCTTCCGATATGATTCCACTCATGCTCAAACGAAGATGAATCTAATGATCTAGAAGGCAAGACTAAACATCCCCAAACTGTTGAGTAGTAACATCTATATATCTGGTATGTATTTGCACACACTATTGCTGGAATACTGTACCTTGGACACTAACCATAAAGGTCCAACCACCTTATTTGCAAATACCTAGTTAGACTGTCCAGTTAAATTATTGTAGCACAGCAAAAGTTATAAGAGTTATAAGCAAAAGTTCTTATGCAATAACATATTATGAAGGCCTTGTGTTAAGAAAGATGTGGAATCAAACTTTTTTTTATTAAAGTCACTGCATGTGTATTTAACCATCACCTATATACCAAGAAAGAAGGCTTTGTCACTTCTTGACTCAAGTTTCCCAAATGTATGCCAAATACAAGGTTGTTTCAGCGATTTTGATTTTCCCAACTGTGTCTGACAACCTGCTCCAATGTACTACCAGAATGTATAGCATAGCTTACGAGAATGTATAGCACCTACCAGAATACCAATGTATACTACCAGAATGTATAGCATAGCCTTGTATAGCTAGCAATGTACCATAGCTTTTCGATGTTATGTATAAAGTCCAAATAACGAACAACAGTGCTGTTAAACAGAAAGAACATTGCACATCCCTCATGATAGTCGAAAAGGCAGCACAAAGACTGACAATTACTGCACATGAATTGTGGTTACATTCCCTTACATACATTAATTTTGAATGATTTCATTCAGCATCACGATATTCCACATGTTCTTCATGTCATTAACACAAACTATGAAAATTTGCTGATAACACATCCTATTAAACTGGCTACATTCTGATGCAACCAATTAACCCTAGAAAATTTATTGACAAAGTTTCTTTCATATAGTCAGCTGATGAGATATGAGATGCTAAAACAGTCAACGAATCGAAGTGGTCAAGAACCACCTATCAGAGAGAAATTTGGGCTCTAGTGTAGAATTGGGTGCCCCTTGTTTTTTGGCGAAAAATTTTGTTCAGTTTTGGCGATGAAACCCCATTTCTGTTTACCATGAGAGTTTTAACATGGTTTTAGCTTCTTGATTTATTTAATTGAAAATAAATCGATGTGCACATGGACAAAGTCAAAATGTTCAACGACTAGTTTGTGCAATTATCTGATTTTTTTTTTAAGTGAAAATAGGTCGATGTGTACATGGACACGGAGTTTGTGAAATTCTTTGACTTCTTGTGCAACGGCCATCTTGAAATTGTGTCATATTGGCGCCGATCTTGGCATCAAAACAGATTCGCCAAAAAACAAGGGGCACCCAATTGTAAACTTTTACCGAAATTTGCAATAAATACTGGGAAAAACCTTTGATAGAAAAGACAGCACTACGATGACCTCACATTTAACAACACTGAACAACCCCACAATGCTGCTTAAAACATCTGCATTTTTGAAAATTCGCATGTTACCTAGACTTTGTACACTACAGCTTAGCTTGGCTCACTTGTATTTAGGATAAGAGAATTGGCTCAGTTTATTTGATTATGGCAAAGCACTTGAGGGCTATCTGCTTAGGATCTCTAAAAGAAAACTAGAATGTACACATGTTAGATATGGGGAAAAACACAAAAATGCCCAAGCAGTCAGCTCATTTTCCAGGATTCAAACCCTGGACAGAATTACTAGCATTTAGCAAACCACTGACTGGCCACTGGTGGACCAGAAAGGACACTGGACTTTTAATGGTATATATGCATATATGCACTTTAGATGCATACTTACTAAGGAAAATTACGCTCATCATATGTATTTCTGTAATTCAAAAAATGAGAATGGGAGCAACTATATATTAACCCACTAAATAAAAAATAAAATAAAAAATTGATAAACAGTGGATCAAAATTTACAGAAATGACTTTTTTATGTTAGTTTGAGATATCTGACAGAAGTTCCCTGGAAAATTTCAAATTCCTAAATGCTACAACTTCAAGATTTCTTATTTCAAACTCCCGCCCCCAACAGTGTATGGCAGAATTTTCAGTTACCGATATATTTCTGCAGCATGTAAATGAAGTACTACTTCATCTAAAAGTTTCAAATTCCTAAGTCTTAAGAATTGCAAGAATTTGTCTTCTGAATAACAGAGTTAATAATATCTGCTTTCAAATTTAAATAACTAGTAGTGCGGAAATTACCTAGAGAAACTACATTTCATACTTCTGAAGAAAATTCATATCTAAAAAAAAAAAAAAATACTGGCATATAAATAAAAACTTGAACTTTAAAAAAGAGTAAGGAGTGGAAGAAAACACAACAAAAAAGAGGGGAAAAGAATGAGAGAATAGATTCTCCATTTCAAAATTTTAAATATTATAAAGAGATAAGGAACTTTTTAGTGACAAACAAAACTGTACAAGTCATAAAATTATATAAGAATAACGTAATTTATTAATTTTTTTACTTAATACTTCTTCCCCCCCCCCAATCAGTATTTCAAGAAGTGATAAGATTATATACTAAAATCACACTTTGAACATTACTTTTAACTACATGTATGGTAGTATTTTTTGCAAATGATGATAAATTATTTAAGGCAGCTGTAAATTTTCGAAGATATATAGGATTATTGGCGAATAACTAACTACATGCAATCACCCAACTTAACCAGCTTAAGTTAATCATCCAACTTAAGTTAATGTGCATTATGCACACATAAAACTCTTATTATTTCATTGCTTAATTATGTTTGTTTGAGAGATATAGCTAAACAGTTATTGAGAATGTAAGTGTAGTTTGAGAAATACATAAAATCAGTTATTTAAATGACTTTTTTCATATATACATAAGTTTCAATATATATTTTATAATTTCTTATGTTATTTTGGTAATAGCATCACCAAAAGGAAAGTGACATGTAAAATGATGAGTATTTACCAAACTATGCTAACACATATTATTGTGCTCATAGAGAAGTGAATATGCTCTAATCATTCCATTTATGTAAAGTTTACATAAATGATGAAAAGTGCCATAAAATAATGGCAAACTAAAAAATGGCAAAAGAAAAATAATGTATCAAAGAAATCTAACCAGCAAACTTTATTATTTATATCACACTCTTACTTTAATTATAACTTTAAAGAAGAAGAAACCACGTCAGGTTTTCCTACAAAAATGAAGTTTTCCTATAAAATCCAAAATGATGCAAGGTTGAATTTTGCTTAATTTAAACCCATAAATGATTTTAAAAACATGTTAGTATTTTTTGTAAATAAGTTTATGGATTTGTAATAACTCAGTAATTTTTTAATACCATCACAATATCTGTTTTGTGAAAATCACAGATTTCCATAACATGCAAAATGAGGAATTACAAAGCATTATTCAATGACTGCTAATTTAACACTTTTATAAAAGAGTAGGTATTAAACAATATATTTTTAAAAATTAGGCTAGGAAATATATAGAATTTCATAAATTCTAGCTACTATGCTTCAAAAGTGGGCAAAGTACTATAAATAAACAAATTTTATTCTTACAGCTCCTAAGAATTCTTAAAAAGTAGCAGTTTTCATTCAAATCACTTTTTACCTACAATAATTTAGTAACTGACATAAGATGCATAAAAAATAATTAAAAATTATACATGATTAATTTAAATTTCACTTAAGCTTATTGCTGAGTACCATATTTAAACAAGCCATGATTTCAAAATTAGATATCATATTTTCATTAATACAGTATTCAGATGCATAATTTTAGTGGTATCAATTTTTTATACACACATACTTACAATTTCATGATTAAATATAACACACATTTACAAGAAATCTATTGAATATTTCTTTCTTCAAAAACATCAAAACTTTTTTTTTTCAAAATATGATTCTATTAGCCATCTAATAAATTTCAAATAACAATAACCTTATTTTTGGCATACAGAAATACCAAATAATATACAAAATTAGCCAATCCATAAACAAAACCTTTCACATAAAAAGTACTTTTCCTTCAAAATATGATATGTTCTTGACTTTTTAAAAATAATATATATACATATATACAAAATTAAATATTTATCACAAACTATAGCACAAAAAGAAAAATCACAGATTTTGCTTTACAATTGCACCTTTACGAACTGTTTTGATTATCTTCACTGGTCGTCATCACCTCAGTACTGAAGCTCTCTGGATCATCAAATGGTTCTTCTATGTGAGCTATAACTAAAGAATCTGAATTTCCTGAATGTAACTGGCTTCCTTCATTATCTCCTTGTAGTACGCCACAATCTAAGGAAGAACTGGCAGTTACATCCTGCTCCACAAAATGTACATTTTCTAATTCTGCATTTTCTGGAACACTTCCATCATTCTGTTCAGTTGATGATGGAAGTACTAAAGCAGTTGTACCATCCTGCTGCTGAATAGCAAGGTAATATGGTTCATTTTCATTTTCATTACCTGTAGGCAACTGAATAGTAATGGTTTGTGTGCCATCAGCAGATGATGAGAATGGTGGTATGTTTACAGTTACACCTGGAGGGAGATTTAAAGTACCTCCATCTTGACTCAATGCATTCAGGCAGGAACAAACTAATTGAGCTGCATTTAAATCTAAAATACCTTCTAGTTGTTGAATTGTGTTGTCTGACAGTTGCATTTGTATTGGAGACTGATCAGGTGCTGACAGCGAATCTAGAGGTATTTCAGAATCTGATGTGATATTAGTTGAACTTTCTACAAGTGTTTCTGCTTGTCGTTTATGGTCCGACATGTGATTCACATAATTTTCCTTACTTACAGATTTAAATGTGCAGATTGTACAAGAAAATAATCCTTCCATTCCCGGATGCTTATTTCTTAAATGAGTTTTATATGATATAGCCTATAAATTTAAGAATATTGTTAGTACTCTCTACAACTCAAAGAAACACAATAGAAAATCAAGAACAGAAATATTAATACACTTGAACTTCTTTGCAAGCTATACAGACAATAGCAGAAATTCACTATAAAAAGATACATAAAAAAACAAGTTAATCAAAATACTGAAGTATACTTTGCTGTTATAAACGTTTTATTTTTTATTATCTAGACCAGCAATTCTCAACCATATGCAAGAGAAAAATACATGGTACACAAAGAAACAAAGTATTTTTAGTTATTAAATTTAAAAATTAAATACCCTAACATTCTGTTTAAGTTTTTTCTCTAACACTTGTAAATTTATGCAATCTGAGCTTTGTTCAAAGTCAATAGCGGCTCATAGGCTTTAGCAAAACAATCAGTTTTTATTTTCACAAATATTCCTTTACCCACAGACATAAAATTTGTCACAAATGATGTTTTTAAAAGGAGTAATAGAAATTGGTGTGATATTTAAAAGGAAATAAAAATAAGTTCCTATAAAAAATAATAGTATCTCATTAATTCTTTCAGAGTGCATAGATTTATTAACACGTCTACACTTTATGTTGCCACCATTTCCAAGCTCATATTGCTCATTTTCAATTGGAATAATTTTTTTACATCAATTTGTTGTCTCTATCAGTAAGTATTTCGTCTAAATTGAATTCTCCCAAGATAAAGGTATCAACAATACTGAAAAACTTTGTTCCCAAATCAAAATAACTCTGAAACCAAAGATTATGTTGTGAGAAGGAAGATTTACAGAGTAGATGCTATTTCAAAGAATCATGTATTATTTTCTTAACAGCTACCCAGTTTACTTATTTCTGATGTTAAAATCTCATCTTGGCAGAAATATGTCAATTGTAATTAAGAACCAAGCACTGCACAATTGCTTGGAATAATTTCATGCTGTAGTGTCTTCAATTG
This sequence comes from Stegodyphus mimosarum, assembly GCA_000611955.2. Lineage (NCBI taxonomy): Eukaryota > Metazoa > Arthropoda > Arachnida > Araneae > Eresidae > Stegodyphus > Stegodyphus mimosarum. Next base: position 1,206,565 of record KK118029.1, on the reverse strand, counting down.
CTAAACAAGCTAGATTGATTAGGAGGTGCTACTATGCTGTTAAATATCTAGCAAGAAATACATATGCAGAAGTTCCCCACACTTAAATTTAGACAATGCAGTAACTGTGGTAAGAATTATTAAAAATTTTTTTGCATATTTAATTTTGTATGTAGCACTTGGTATGAAATAAATGCTAATACTCAACGAAATGATGCAATTCTTTCAAAACTTAATACATTAAGATACCTGATAATAGTCAGTAGAATGGTAAACTGAAACTAATCTTCATGTTTAAAAATAAAAGGAGTGCAGGATGTGAGAATATCAGCCTTTTAATAAATACAGTGGCTTTCCCTATGAAATGAAAATGCTTCATCTTCATAACTGAATTCAACTAACAGTATGTAATTCTAAATTTGAGCTTTTGTATTAAAGAGCCAAACTAATTAGTAATATTAAAGTGTCCTTTAAAGAAAAAAAAATTTTTTTGAGCTCTTATATTAGAAAGGCAGATTTATTACATAATATTGAAATATTTTCATTTTGAAATTTGAGCTCTTGTATTAGAATCACAAACAAAAATGTTTCTGTGAATAATCATATTAAAGGCCTCCTATTCCTTTATTAATAGTAATCTTGCCTGATTATTCTGAACTGCATAATAATAACTTAGATCATTACTTTTGTTTTAATTTATGCATTTGATTTTGAAGCCAATATTTGGAACAGTAATTTTAAGGTAAATATTAATTTATAAATTTACTGAATGCAAAACACACATTTTTATTGTAATTTAAGAAATATAATTTTCTTTGAAACACATTTATTAGAAAATATTTTCTGTGTTATACATTTGAATTTCTGATTTTATAACAAAAATAAACAGCTAGATTGTGCTAGTACATCAACACCCTGAGTTGAATCTTGAATACTGTGCCTTTCAAAAGAAAAAAAGGGCTTTTGAAAGTAATTTTTACATGGTACAGAAGCTTTTAAAATTAATTTTGATACATAAAATTTTAGTTTCAACAGTGTCTTTTCTTCCCAAGAGTAGGAAACAGGATTTAACAGAAGTAACTGAAGGATCTGCTGAGGCTGTGTTGCTAACTAGTAAAGCTCCCAAAAAACAATTAATAGAAGTCAGTTTTACAATGAGAAGTTAAGTAAACTCTAAACACAGCAATCAAGGATTGAGAAGTTAAAGAATGGCCTGACTCAGGAAGCGAAAGAACACATGACTCTGGAAGCAAAGGCACATGAATTAGAAATAAAATTGCTTGAATTACAAGATCCAGAAATACAAGCTAGAGAGTCTCAGACAAATATAGTGGAATCAAGCATTAAAATTTAGATGGCGTAAAGTCCAAAGTTTGTAAAAAAAAGGGGGATGAAATGGGACTATAGCACATTTGATAAATTTTGAGAGAAGAGTTGAAATGGCTCAGGTTCCTCGGAAGAACTGGGTGGCTAACTTTTTTAGTGCTTTACTTGCTAAAATCTCCATTATGTTAGCCAGAGAACCATCTGAAGATGCAAAATGATTACGTGAAAAATCTAATCTTAAAAAGATATAAAGTTAATACTGAAATGGTGAAACAGTGTTTTCAATGTCCTGAAATGTTTTGAAGATACGATGCTTTTGTTCTTATTAGTTACTTTTTAGACTGGATTACAGATTTAGAAGTTAAAACATTTGAGAATCCAAAAGGCCTAATAGTTACTGAGTAAATTAAATATTGAGCTCCAGTGGAAGTAAAGAGCCTTTTCTAACTGAAGAGATGAAATGGAAAACTCCATACACAGAAAAATTAGACAAATATATGAGTATTGGAGGGGTCATAAATTTGCTAGATTAGTTTCAAAAGTTTAAACACAGAACACTTTCTTCAGCTGCAGAAGTGCAAATAATGAAAGAGAAACCAGTACTCAGTACTCAGTACAAGTCAAACTATTATCACCATCTATCGATGAAAAATGAAAACAACTATGAAATAATTTCCTTAAAGTTGAGAGTAAGAGTGTAAAGCCATATTGGAATTGGGATTGTTAACTGGACGTGAACAATTTTTTTATGAATGTGAAACGTCTATAAAAAATCTAATTCACCAACAAAAGATGTTTTTTGAATAATTTTGGCTGCAGAAAAACGGAAAAGGTGATTTTCTCACTAACAGTGTTGGACAACAGAGAACTTATGGGCACCTTTTTTCCTAACACAGGCCTCATGTTCTTAATCATGAAATTTTAAAATCCTAGGAGTTCATATCCACTATGGGGTCCTTAAGTGTGGAAATGCAAATTTTACTGACAGAAAAGAAAACAAGAGAATTGAACTGTAAAATATGTGCAGTTCTACAGATAATTGATGAAAAGAAAGGAACAACAATAAAATCCTTATAATTTCCTAAAACAAGATGGTGCTTTTAATGTGTTGAAATGAGAATTTTTTAAATGCTTGGCCAATCATGTCAGGCGAAAAGCCTCTGCCAATGGCAACTGCATTTAAATAATTTAGCTCTTGATCGAGAGCTGATTTGGAGGAGCAAACTTGGATTGCACAGAAAACATGAAGCTAATTTCTGTTCAATTGAATGACATGATCTAAAGTGTGATGGAAGGCAAACAGGTGAAGGTTTATGGCAAACAGTAGTACAGAAGTTTGATGTGTGTAACCAAGATATTGAGGAACGGTAGAGAACTGAATGTCTCAAATTCAAAAGTGAACTGAATAACAGGATCAAAGGAATTAATTATTGAAAGAAGCTTATTTAAATTATCTTTATTGCCATCAAACATAGCATTGTCAGCATAGCAGAACCAAACACAGAAGTTTAAAATTTCAAATAGTTTTGATTCATAATGATGCAACAGGTATCAGCAAGTATTGGACTAAGAGAGCTTTCATAGTTAAACCTCAATTTGGTTAAAACACTTATCTTGAAAAACAAAATGTGTTTGTTTCAGATAGAGTTTAATAGCAGATATTAACTCATCAATTTTGATACAGGAGAAATAAAATTCTCCTGTATCAAAATACATCACGAATGCCTGCGGAAAGGATGGAGAAAATACATTATAAACGCAATAAGTTAAATTAATATTTTTGAAAACATTTCAAACCTAGGGAAGGCCAAAACTGCTAAATGACAAATCAAAAGCAATTAAATTTTTATAGCCAGAAACCTAAGGAAAGGAAACTAAGTTACTTTTCTTCAAAATGAAAGGTTACAGCCTACAATGGGAAATTTTTCCAAAGGAAAAAAGGCCTGAAATTACGAAAAAGAATAAATTTAATATTGAATTAATTAAATAATAGATTGAATGGAGCAAAAAAGAAAATTGAAAACCTACGATAAAGATGTTCTTGGGTTTCATTGTGCGTAGTTCATGTGATTGCAAGGAAAGAAAACTAATGTGAGTTGTTCCAAGTTTCGTTTCTACATTTAAGTACAAACTCTACTGGAATATTGGTGAAAAATGATTTAACATCAAAAGAAACCATGATTAAATTTCCATGGGAAATACATTTTACTTTTTTTATAAATTCTATTGAACTTTTTATGGTGTACGTATTACCCACGCAGCATGCCTCCAAAATACACCTACAATTTTGGTGAAATAAAGGTACGGTATTTTCTGTGCATTATTTTTACGAAAAGTATAAAAATAAAACAATCTGAAGATATTGTCGATCCTTTATTGTATTCTCCACACTTTATGAAAATTAAATGAATCCAAATGTACTTATAAAAACAACCAATATTATAGGATTTTTCATTTATTATTTTTACGACTATTATACAAGTTCTAAACCCTTGAAAAAAACTTATGAATTCAGAATACTGAATTTTTTCCATTTTATATGTTATTCTTCTTCCTTTAAACAACAAAAAGGAGAAGTAATTTTTTTTTTCAATACAGTTTTTATGTTATACTTTACTTATTTTCAACAACATTTTAAGGCTTCAATAATAATATAATTTTACAATATTAAAAATTTAATCCTGATATTTAACATAAATTTAAACTACATTAATCATTATTATAATAACATGTTCAAATTTTTAATGGTTTTTAATATGTGAGAGAAATTTATTTAATGATTGCAATAGTTTTTAATATAAGATCTTATATTAAATCAATATGAACTTAAAATGTGGGGCATGCGTTTTGTTTTATTTTTACACATGATGCAGAAAACACACAGAAAGGTTCAGTTATCAAAAAATCATATCGTGCTAACTGTGTGCTTAAAATATATATATGAAAACAATTTTTCCTGATCAATGAAATATGTTTTCATTGAAAGGCACATTTTCAGTTAAAAAAAAAAAAAGCTGCATTATTTGAAGAAGCGAAATGAAGTTCAAATTTAAATGATAAATGTTATTCAAACTCGCAGACTCCTAGAGAAAAATGGGACAAAATCTACGCTTAATAAAGCCAAAGACACACTGAAAATTAAATTTTGCCTCCTGTGGAATACAAACATTCTGAATTAGTTATGATAAAGACTGTCCATAAACATTTATACATGAACAGAAGGGGAACACTGAATTGAAGCCATTACAAGACACTAAAAGAAAATCTTGTTAAGGTACAATGTTCCAATCATGGAATACTAAGACTATTGATTGTTGTTCCTGAGAAATGGCTGATGACTATTTGTCATAAAGAAACTGCAGAATGTCCTGTAGCAACACAAAGGTCCATTATTCATTATTCAAAACTTTTCTTTGACCTAACTGTAACAAACAAGTCAAAAATTTTGTTAAAACTTCTTACAAATGTCAAAGAGTTGGAAAGCCTTTGTTTAACAAAAAAAAAAAAAAAATTTTCAAAAATAAATGTTGATGCTTATGAACCATTTTACCCTTGCCACCTTCAGGAAATAAGTATCTTATAACTGTAATCTGCATACCTTCTAAATGTTTGGAAGCAGTTCCTGTTGTAAATCTTTGTTCAACCACAATTGTTAGTATTTCCCTTCAAATTTTTAGTGGAATGGGATTTTCAAGATCGACCAAACCACATCTTTCACGAGGATGTTTACTTCAAATTTCTAGAAATATTTGGAATTAAAGTTATACCAAGTTCCATTAACTACTCACAAAAAATACTTGTAAGACAATGCATAGAATTTTAAAAAGAATTCTTCAAGTGTTATGTCTAGAATCTGGTCCAAACTGAAAGGGGGATCTTACTTCAGGTTTTATTTGTTCTTAAAACCACAATTCATGACAATACAGAGTTCTCAAGCCGCCCAAATGGTATAGTGGTTAGAGGGGACTACTGTGGTACTGAAGGGACCAAGTTTGAATCCCGGAGAAGGCATGGATATTTGTAAATGTATTAAAGTGAACTATTAAAGTGCCCCCATGTCTTTGATGCATGGGGACACTTTAATAGTTCTTGCCAGAGACTTAAGAACTCCAATTATGTTATTGCATGAAAAATTACCTGGTAAAGAACACGAAGAAAATAGCATAGTGGAATATGTTGTTGAACTAATTAGTTGTATAAGAAGATGTAAATAACTTGCTATCCAGCTTATGGAAGAAGCCAAAGAAAAGCAGAAACTTTGATATGATCTCAAAGCAGTAGACCATAAATTTCAAGACACAGACTTTGTTCTAGTTGTGGCTTTATCAAAGTAAAACAAATTATCAGTTAAATGTGTAGGTCTTGGAAAAATAATTTAATATTTATCAGAGACATGTAGTCAAGTCTCCAGAGAAAAATAAATTAATATTTATCAGAGACATGTAGTCAAGTCTCCAGAGAAAAATAAAGCTCAAAAGTACTACATCAATATGTTGAAATCACAATTTCAACCAGCAAAATATATGAACTTTATCTTTAGAAGAAAGGTTAAGCAATAATGAAGATGAAATACTAAGTCTCAGTTGTAGCTTATATACTGAAATTTCTGAAATTTTGCAAGGTATCCAGTTCAATTTATTATTAACAGAAAATCAACAGAAAAATTAAAGCATTTGATATATATGTATTTCAGTATTATCTCTAATGAACACAAGTTTATTGACATTACTGAACATGATGCTGAACTAGAAGCAGACAATGCAATATACACAAAACCTTATTAGATGTCTGCCAGGCAAACCGAGCTTTTAAAAACTAAAGTAGGCAACACGATAAAACTCAAAAGTAATAGAAGCAGGTGAATCAGATTTTACCTCTTCACTCATATCGGCTGAAGTTTCTAGAAAAGAGACAAGACTTGCAATGATTATTGTTGCTTAAAGGAGGAAACTAGACTATAATATTTTCCCTTGCCGAAGATAGAACAGCTAATAGAAGTCTCACTTAGATATATCTGTTCTAGATCTTACTCGGGATTACAGGTAGAACCTATTAACTAAAAGGGTGCAGCGTTATGCAGCTTTTGTGCTCTGTTTTGGCACTTTCAAGCCCTTAAGTGCTACCATTTGCACACCTGTCTGAGTAAACATGAGTTATGCAGTCACTAAATGCAGTCATAAAATGTAAATAGCCACCTATGCAGATTTTATTTTTTCTCTCATAAAGTGCTTTAATTATTTATGAACAGAATAGTACTTACAAGATGCAAAGACAATGAAAGAATTTTCCTATGAGATATTCAAAAGGAATAGTAATATATTATCATTATATACAGGAATTTCATTTTTTAGTTGTTTAATATTTATAAATACATACAATTTAAATGAGTGTACATCTTCGAAAGGAAAAGTATATTAGATGCAGAGTTTAAAAACTTTAACAACACATCTATGAGCTCGGTTTAAAGTTACATAACTTATGATAATGTATTATTCATATCATTAATTACTCAAAATACTGATCATCATAATTTTAAAATATATTAATGAATTAACACAAAATTTTAAAAAGGTTTCAATGGAATTATGTTTCTAGTTTTATATTATCAATTATAATCTCAGTAATTATATAAATAATTTTGAAGTTGATTAAAATACGAAAAATTGGTTTAATATAAAAATTTACATGGGATAAGTTAGGTAACAAAAATTTCACATACCTGTATACAAGCATAAGGACAATGAGGGCATTTGTAAGGCTTGGCTCCAGTATGCCTCATTCGGTGTCGCCTCAAGGAATTGTGGTCTCCAGTACGATAGTCACAGTGTTCACATAAAAAAGGCTTCTCACCAGTGTGCTGCCGCATATGTAGTTCTAGCATAGCTTTACGAGCACTAAGATGACCACAATAAGAACAAATGTACGGTTTTAATTTACTGTGAACAGCTTGTTGATGCTTCCTAAGACATTTGGCATCTGAAAATTTACGGCCACATGTATCACATTGTTGCTCACTGTACCATCGCTTCTCAGGCAGATTTTTACGATCTAAGTGAATCACTAAGTGATTACGTAGTTGACTGATTTGCTTAAATCCTTTATGGCATGTTGGACAAACAAAAGCTCTTTCATCACTGTGAATTTTCTGCAACATAAAAAATTTTCCTAAACTGTAATGATTTTGCATTAAAATTTTATGACAATTTAAGAAAATTATATTTATTAAATACAGTGTCTTGAAAAGACTAAATTTTTTTAGATTTTAATTTTAATGAAGCTATGTATCCAGTTTTATAAGTAAATGGATCTAAATTATTCAAGTTTCGTTCACATAGAGTATTTATACAAAATGACTATAAGAATACACAAACTCTTGCTATTCAAAATATAATAAAAAACTAATGCTATTTGCATTCTTGTAAAATGTTAAAACACCTATTTTTATTAATTCGAACTGCTAAAAATATCCCATCCCCAAATTATTGATGTTACCATCAAGCAGGCAGACATTAACAATGACTGTGTACTCCTACAGTCCCTCCAAGCTAATGCATAATTTTACATGAGGGTTTGCTGTATCACAGCCAAGCAGCATCTTGCATGGGGATGATTTGTAAGATCACTATAGTTATCATGGAAATGCATGAACTAATTAACACTTTATGGTACTCTCATCAAATACATTAGTAATGTGATGGCATGATTCAGAAGCATCCAAAATGAATTTTAGGCTACAGAGAAGATAACAAATATAGGGATTCTTCAACGGCACATCAAAACACTTATTCTAAAAATAAATAACTTCAATACACATTTATATTCTTTCATAACTTTCTTTTATACATTTTTTCAGCAGAAATTTTAAAGAGATTCTGGTGCATAGACGCCCTTTTTCCTAAATTCTAATGGCCAGAACTTTTCTAAATGCTCAAATATCACTACAGTATGGAGAAAAGAAATGGAAAAACTTTCATTCACAATAGACATACTAGTGTTCTAGTATGTATATTGTGAATAAGACCTCAACCATGAAAATGACTGAAGAAGACCTGAAAGAATAGAAATCTCTGAATAAATCCCAACCATGAAAAGAATCACCAAGCGATGGCTTATCTCGCCAAAGTAGACAACCAAGAATTTTACACAAATGTGTTTATTTTGTAACCGACGAATAATTACGGCAGTCCAAAGTTTGACTTTTGAAATTTGATGGTCATCTTTGTGGCTGCTGCTTATTAACTGTTGACTGTGATAAAAGTTTTTTTGAATTTGAGCAATTCTCTGATTTTTTCTTACATTAAAACAGGTGGATATGTATATAGAAGAGTAAGAAAGTAGTTTACCAACTGTTCTTGGGTGATTGTGGTAATAGCTTTTTTTGAATTTCTGCAATCCTCTGATTTTTAAGTTAAAATAATAGGTTGATATTACATTGGAGAATGTGTGGGAGGAAGCTAAGTGCTTTATTATGGATGCTTTAAGTGTTTTTAATTTATTTTAGTTAAATTTAAAAGTTTATTTCAGTTAAATTTGTTTCTGTTTTACATAATTTTTAGTATTTCTTATGGCTGTTTCTTTTACATAATTTTCAATCTTTCATGTTGGATATTTCTTGTATTTTAATTTCCTTAAATTTTTGCAGTTTTATATAATTTTCAGTGTGTCACCTTTAAAATTTTAATGCCTGAGATTGGCAAAACATTAGTTGCGAATGACTGACAACTTTGTTAGAGGGTTGGTGGTTAATCAGAGAATACCACATTTTTTCATGACGATTATGCTATCTTAAATGATTTTTGGCCCATAATGTGATTTACAACTGAAAAAATATTTCTCTTTATTATTACTATTCATTTATACTCCATATCTGTGTTCATTAATATAATTTGAAAAAATTACCTTTAACAGAATATTTGTTAACTACGCCAAGTTCTTAAATTTTTGTTTACTTATTGTTCAGTCTTACCTACTTTATTTACTGTGAAAAGTAGAAAATGCCTCTAGAGGGCAGTACTGTACAAAAAAAAAGGGGGCAGAAACTCAGTGAGTGTGCTTCTACCTTTGCGGCATGAATGTTGAAAAAGATTTGAGAGCTGTGAAATAAAGGCTACAGTTCTAACTTCATAATGTGTTTTGAAATTTTAATGAGTCATATTAATTCATTATTTATAATGAAAAAACTCTTATAGGATTTATTAAATTTCATAGCAATGAAATTTTGCAAGATTTTATAAGGCCATTCTATGTGATTTATAATAAATACTTTTTTGGATGTACTACTTTATGTAGAGTTTTGGTTTAAAGGAAAAACTTTTCAAGTCAAATTTAATACAGAAGTGACATAAAATCAGATTTTAGAAAAAAACTGACACAGTCTATATAATATAATCAATGTAAAGTTCATATATAAAATTTTCTGAGTGAGTAGGTTTATTCATAATTTCATTATGCAGTTATCCATGCTGATGCATTATCACACTTTTTATCTTTCACCATTATTTTCCTCAATAAGCAAACTAAATGGAATTTCCAAAATAAAATTTCAACTAAACTAATTTTTATATTCCATTAAAACTTGAATATTCAATATTTATTAATAAAGTATATTTAAAAAGATCTTTGTTAACTACATGAATTATAAGATACTTACACGATGATTATCCAATTTAAAATAACTATATGTTTTATAGCTGCATTCAGTACAAGAATGCAGATCAACATCTATCGTATGCTCTTTCCAAAGATGCATAGCAAGTCCCCTCCAATGATGAAATTCATCATGACATTCACGACACACAAATGATTTTACATTTTCAGAATGGCAAGTATAATGATAGTGTAAATTAGCTTCTGAACTAAACCTATGGCCACATCCACTTCGAGTACACCTATGAAAAATTAAAATTAAAATTTTAATTAATTAATAACTTACTCAGCCTCATTCTAATAAATAAATCATTGTTATCTCTGTATCATAACATAATTGAGCTTTTAAATCTCATACAATACTCAGCCATCAAAGATTTACAGAACAGAAAAATACTTGAGATAACAATGCTAAATACTAAGGATGTTTTTTTAATTCTAAGCATGGCAATTAACATTTCTTCAAGAATTGTTATACACCTTGTTATATTTTGATTTTTAACTGACTTCTGTTACACATCTTCATCTTAAAATGCTATATTCTGATTTATTAAAATTCAACAAACAGCAGGAGCCAACAGTACGAAATAAGATCACTTTAAAACAATAAATAAATAAATAAAAAGTAAATAAATAAATAAATAAGGACTGAATTCAGAAATTATTAACTAGATATTTAGTTTGCTTTTATCAATATAGAAAATTTCATAGGAAATCTTATTCAACAGTTAAGAGATTTTGAAACTTAAAACAAAAATTAAAAGGACTAAAGATAAATAATAAACAATAAATGAGTTATTTATTGCTCTTTTTACTACGTCAGATCATATTTTCCAATATTAAATTTCACGGCTTCTTTACTTTAAACAATATACAGAATGTCCATTTATTCCTACAGCTTCAAAAATTCCCTCTAAATTAACTGAGATATTTTGATGCAGTCTATTTCATATTAAAAAAAAATTTAAAGTTGTACCTTTTACCATCATTATTTTTTCTATGAAGAAAAGTGAAATGAAATGCATGAAAATGAAAAATTCACATAAAAAGATACAGCGCATGTCTTGGTTTGAAAAGATCATACTGACAATCAAATCCCGGCAAACATAATGTGTCATTTTGAGCTCAGAAGCAGAATGTTTTGCATTACTCTGCAACAACCTTCAACACCTTGAAAAGTTCTTCAGGAGACATGAGTTTATTTAGCAGTAAGTTACTTATAAACATAAGTATACATACATCATTCTAAACTTCAAGCTAATGTATGCATTTTCAGTTTGAAATGCTGGCAGGTTTTTTTTTTTAAATCAAAAGATAGGAATGAAGTTTAAATTTTCAATAGGTACTAACTTCAAACACTGAGAATTACAGGACATAAATTGGGCATATGTAAGAGTTGTAAAGAGGACAAACTGTCGGTGCTGATTTGGTTGGTGCATTCGTTACCAAGGAATTAGGTTACATTTTTTATGTACCAAAGGCATAGTATCCATATACTTAAAAAAGTGACAAACTTCATCCAAGCAAGTAATTGCTGAGGTAAAGAAAATTCACTGAAAATGATGTTAGAGAGCTAAAACAAATTTTAAAGGGGATAAAATTGACTACTGAATGAAGGTCAGACTCATTTTTACAGGAAAAAAAAAATTGCTTTTAATCCGTACAGCAGACAAACATCTATGTACAATATATAATTCACTCCCTGCATTTATATTTTAATATTAAACATAGTTATAATAATAACAATATGATTTTTTATATGAAGGGATTAATTATTTTTCCTCATTTGGTATACGTGCAAGGATCTGGAATGGACTAATGACATATATCGAGGTACCACTGCATTTATTTTTGTACTTTTCTCACATACTTTCAATACTGTAATTTTCAAATGTGCATCATTTATAAAGTGGCATAATGAAAAAAAAAATCCATAAGATGACAATGATAGCAGAAATAGTATTAAAAATATGCTTTTTTATGAATGTTTAAAAAAATACAGAGTTTCAAAGCCTTCAAACACTAAATATAGGAATCTACTGAAAGAAATTCCATATACAGGTAGGAAACAGTAATTAAAAGCACTTAAAACTAATGCTTATCTCTAAAAGCAGATTTTACATTAATTACATTACAAATGGATGTTTCTTAAAATACACAGAGAATATTGAAAACTACCTGAATATTTTGTCAGTAATGCTTTCCCTGCGAATTTTTCTTTTGACACCATAATCATAATCTTCTTCTAAATTCTTTGGTGGACGGCATTGCCTTTTGTTTTCTCTTGTCCCTGAGGAATCAGCATTGCCATCTGATTGATTAATAGTATCAGCACAAGGACGAGTTCTTGGACGACCCCGTTTTCTAACAGATTTGGCATTATTTTGTTCAAGTTTTAAGTTGTGATCCTAAAACAAATATTTTTAATTCAATTAATGACTGAATCAAAAATCAAATCATTCTGAAAATAAGAAAAAAAAATAATTCAGCTTTTAAAAACAACACCTGTTAAAATTTTTTAATATAAAAAAATTACATAAGAAATATCAAAACACACAAACTAAATTTATGTAAATTATTTTTTCATTTAACTCATCTACAAAGAAGAAAATATTTTAAATGTTTGTGTAACTCATTCTTATGGCTACTGATAAGCTATTATTTTAAAGTAAACATGATTCTTTCTAAAATGGATATTCTAAATTTTCTTATCTTCCACATATTTTTATTATATTCTATTGAATCAAAACTTCAGACATTAATGGGAGAACATACTGGAGAGTTTGGGTCTTTAAATTATGTAGAGAAAATATACTACTGACAGAAATTTCATATACAGGTAGGAAACAGTAATTAAAACAGGGTTGCCACTCAAACAGGAGAATGAAATTCCCTGACTTTTCCATGTGTGTTTTAAGAAAATTGCAGTCTATTTGCGTAATGCACTTTGACTGTGTTAAGAGGTAAATTAATTATGGTACCACATAAAAACACAAGAATTTGCCAATTACATATGGTTTATATATATAATCCCCAAAATATTACTATTTTAGTTATAATAGTTATTTTCTCCACTGAAGCTTGAAATTCCAATCTGGATCTGTCTAATCTGGATTAAAAAAAAAATTTTTTTTTGCAGACATTTTGCAGTTAAACGAAAGAAAGACATCTATTTAATGATATTTTTTAATAAATTCAGATACTTTATATTTATTTAGCTGCATAGAGAAAATTTCCTGAAATTTGAAAGTATTATTTACTAATAATAAATAAATTTAGAGGGAAGAAGCAACATTAAATTATATGAATAACATTAAAATAAAACTGAATTACAATAATATTTTGGCGAACATAATTATATTTAATGGTTAGCCTAGATGACTGGTTACAATTTTTTTGTTTCACTGCAAAATGACAAATAAAGCATTTATTAGAAAGGAAATATAAATAAATAAAATGTTTAAAAGATTCTGCAATAAAATCCTACTATACACTACGGCCTTGGCACGATTTTGAAATTGCCGCCAAGACTAAAATGACCCGTTTACTGCTCATCATAATGTCGCCAAATCCCGTGTGTTCTGTACATGGAGGTTAGAATAGAATACACAGAGGCTATTCTAACCTCCATGGTACCGTATACTATGATTTTACACCGATTTTGTTTTATACAAGAATACGTATTTTCTTTAGTTTAACATGCACTGCACATGCGAGTCTCTCGATTCTCGAGGCTACTGGAAACTTGCTTTGGCACTTAGCTAAAAGACAATCTGATTGGAGCTGAGAAAATTGGCTCTATGCCAGCTGCCCGAATGACACTGATGCGCGGCAAGAAAGTAATTGCTTCCAACGTCAGCGCAAAACTCGTGTTTTTGGGGCGACTTCGCTGTATGAAATTCCCCGACTTTTCTCTGAATTTTTTGGTCAATTTTTGAATTCCCTGACTTTTTCCGGTTTCCCTGGTAGCGTGGCAACTCTGTTAAAAGCACTAAAACTAACGCTTAAAAGCAGATTTCATTTTAATTACTGGTTGAGCATGGGCGAGCAAAAATAATATATACTGAACTGGCAAAGAAAATTCACATACAAATAAGCCTGTCTTGACCATACACTTGATTTCAGGCTAGAAGTCAGGCTCCACTAACTATTATACCATCCAAGGCAGTAAAACCTTCTAAATTACACAGAATGATTATGAATAGTATCGCAAAGACAAATAGCCTAACTGTGTATATTGGAACATAACACTTCTACAAAATATACAGCATTTAATTCTCATTTCATGTAAATAAGATTTCATTGAATCTGAGTATGAAAACTATGTGTTTGATCTAAGTAAAGTAAAAAGATGTCTTAATAGATGACATGTTAAAGGAAACTGATTCAATGTTACTTTGTATGTAATACAAGTCTAAAAAATATCTATAACCAGTCTATTAAGCCACTAAAATATAACAAAAGATGAAACAATATTGCTTTGCAGCTTAAGCCATACAATCGCTAGTAGGTTTTTACAATACGAAATTTATACATAAGTGTATATTACATCATTTTTTGTCAATGTATAATAATTTCTACTTTTCTCTTTTATGCAGAGGGATGCAAATCAAGAAGTTTCACTGAGATAACTTTCATCAATATTTAATGCATTGAAAAGTTCAAAAATGTTTCAAAGATAGTAAAGGTTTTTAAACATTCTCAATAACTTACAAAAAGAAAGGGCAGGGGAACCTCCATTCTCAAACAGCATACCAACAATGTTCACATTCAGTGTTGTGCTCTGTTTTTTCTTTAAAGCAATACATATTTACATGTGACAATGCATCCACCTTATAGATATGAGATTATAAAGAACTTGCATTAAACTCTCTAAACTGCAGTTTTTTTCCTTTCTTTAATTTTTAATACAAATGAATTCACAAACCTTGCCATGCATAGAAATATCAAAAATGGAATTTAGGTAATCTTTTATGCTACTACTACATTATTTTTACCAAAGATTATCAGTACACTATATCTCTTAACCACAACACATCGTGGTCTAAGTACCAAACACAGGAAGATAGATGAATTACTCACATGGCTACTTTTTTTTAATTTAAAAAATTATTTTTAATATATTTTCTGATTACCCATACCAGCGGCAAAAGTCATGAAAAACTATTCATGAAGCAAAATAGTATGTCAGAAAAACAGCTATGTGGCAACCTACAGTGTCACCAAAAAAGCACTTACTTGGCAAACCAAGTATGCACTTAACACATCTGTTATGGCCAGTGCATAACACGGAAGTTGTACAAAGACAAGTTTGAAAAACTGTTCAATTCTTTTTTTTAAAGTGAAAGCAGATATCTGTGTATGTGAAGAGAACAACAGCATAAAATAAAAGATAAGGCCATTACAGATGTTTTCTCCTTTTTAAATTTTATTGATTTATTGCTCATGTACAGAAGTCTTACTGTGCCATCATAGTAAAAATGGCTGTTGCCTTTCATACATTAGCTTGGTGAAAAATTAATCATAGCAAGTTCACAACTTTTTGTGGGGGATGCAGAACTTACCTAATTATTTAAGAACTTCTATAAAAATTATAAAATTTTATTTCTGATAGAATGCAAAATAATAAACAAAATATACAAACACACTGTTAATTCTTAATCATAATTATTGAGACAGGAAAAGGGGAAATTTTAGTTAAACAAGTATACAGAATAGTCACTCCTAATTGTCATCCAGAATTACAATAAGCCCTACTAAAATTTTAGAATAACCAATTATATTTATTTCAACATAACAGTTCTTAACCTCCTATAAAAGTGTTGGGAACTGGGTGGCATGCTGCTTTACATGTGCTCTTATTACATCAACTATAATATCTTTGTGGGATTATGATCTACAGACCTACAAAATTTCTTTATCCTTAGAATACTATCATTTTTATCGTCAGTTCGGCCTTACATGAACAACCTTGACTATCAATAGCGGTTTTGTAAACTACGTTGTGCTGCCATTAGTTTTAGAAACCCACTTGTTCTGTAAGAAAGTTCCCTCACATGTTGCAATCTAAAAGCTGACCTCAGACAGAGACACTGTTAAGAGGTGCAAAAAAGCATAGTCTGAAACTACAGAAAGAATAAATTTTCAGTAAGGGCTCTACTTGACATTACAAGTCATAATTTCATGACCACTGTCTGAAGATTTTAAGCAAGCATTATATC
>KK118029.1:1048058-1190316 GCA_000611955.2 Stegodyphus mimosarum | reverse complement strand
GATTCTACAACTCCCTTCTGTTATAATCTGTAACCGTAATGAATCAGAAGGCCTGAAATACAGCAGTAAAATTAAACAGGCATGACTAACTCAATCTGCAAAAGGTACCACACAGAGCAAGCACAAAGAATGTTCTAAACTACAGAAATGGCCAGTACTTGCTGTCAGCAAAAACATTGTTTTTATATACAAAGACAGTTAACAGCATTCACCTTAAAAACCAAATGGCTAACTTATTACTATTGCTATGCATTTAGTACATGATTGTTAATTTTATGACATTTTTCATAATGTTATTATTCATTATTAAGCTTTTTGTATATTATTAATAACTATGTTAAGGGTTAAATACTTCAAATGTTAATAAGCTAGAACATGCAACCAAAGCAACACAAACAAACCACCAGGTGCCCTAATTTATTTTCATATCCTTAAAAATAAATACTACATAAAAGCTACAATAATAAGCCATAAACAAAGCTAACAAATCTTCCCCTACATCTCAGAAGTGTCAGGAAGTCATAAGGAATCATTCACTCCCTGGCTGCCCCTACATTCATTTGTACATCATGAAGCCATATTAAAAGCATGAATCTACCATTAAAATAATGGTCATTTGCTAATGATATAAAAATGCTCAAATGTTATGAGACTGAATGCAATTTCTTAAACACACAAATCTTTAGAATTCGAGATTAAATCAAATCTTGATGCATTATTCAGGATCAAACAAACTTGAGTATCAAACTGAAGTTGTTTGCACCAATTCAGATGGGCAGATTTATTAGAAAAAATAAAGAGGAGACAGATCATAATGATCTTCTTTAAACAGTAGAGAAGGAACAAATATAAACTATTTGTACAGATATCAAGATTTCAGAAATAGAAATAAATTATTAAGATAAATTTATATTATTACAAGTAGTTAGAACAAACAAAAGCTTTCAGCTTGAACTCTTTCATGCATCCCTGTCATGGCTTTTGAGTTTTTATTCCTATTTCTTAAAACTCTCTCATAAAGCGAAAACAAACTGCCTAAAAAATTCAATCATCCAAATACTTCAGTTTGAGACCACTATCTTTGAAATATGCTTCCATATCACAGTCTAATGATAAGCAAGGATGAATGATTATTACTCCATAAGAAATAGAGTTTAACAGCTCAATTCTAGTGACAACAAATATCCATACAAGTTACTTGCTTTATAATTTAATGATGTAATATTTTAATCTGAATATTTCAGCACAGAATAATTTTGACTAAATATTTTACGCTTCAATGATCCACTTTCTCACAAAAGATAACTGAATTTTTTAATTTTGGACACTGATGTATATGGTTTAGTTCTGTAAATTAATAGATTCATAATTATAATTTAATATAAAATATAAAGATCACTTGCATCAATCATATGTTGCTTACAGTCTTCGAGAGAAGCAAACCCGTCACTGCACTGACCACATAAAAATATATGTCGTTCCACAACTGGTGCATCTGTTACAGCATGCTTCCCATTTGATTCCACCTCAAGGCTGTCATATAATTTGTTTATTTCTTTTTCCTTTTTCACATTAACTTCAGAATCATTACAAGATTCCTCTTCTAGTTCATTTTCTATCTTTGGTAGACTATTACAATTTTCATCATGTAAAGACAGTTCTTCTTTTTGTTTATCATTGGTAGACGAAACTAATAAAAAAATAAAACATTATTAACACAGAATTAAAGACAATATATGTTAATAAAAATAAATGCAATATACATAATACATTTAGCATTTACCACAATAAGCAAAGAAACATCAGAATTTTAAAAATGTTCTTAGTTATAGCTAACTAAATAAAACATCAAGAAGCTCTGATAAGTTACAGATGTCAATTTCATACAACAAATTTCCCCCCTTATCATTTTCTCAAGTTAAAATTGCAAAATTTTCAACCTTCTTTAGAATTATGCTTCCAAAAAACAAAAAACCATTATTAATATTAATATCTTTAAAAACACATTATCCACATTATTAATATCTTTAAAAAAAGTTAACTCAGATAGTATAATGCAACTTGTCTTCAATTACACAAATTCATCCAAAAATTAACACCTTTTTCACTAGTCATTATTAACTACACTTAATTTGATTAGCAATTGTCACATGAACCCAGCTCATTCTACTTTAATAAATTATTCTAAAATAAGTATCAAATAAAATATACATTAACAGCATTGAATATAAAATTCTCTTCCCCTTTTTTAATAACTTCAGAATGTTAAAGCATCATATGCTGTATGGAAGAGACACATGCTAATATCACACATAAAATTAAGCAAAAGTCAGCCTATTGGTTTTATAAAATATAAACTTCAAGAATTTCAGATATTTAAGCAAAAAGTGACTACCAGATACAAGAGTACCAACAGCACGCTTTTGCTCTTTTTATTTGAATATCTCGAAACAAACAATCTGAAATTGATTTTTTCTTGATTTCATTATTTTCTGCATTTTGCATACTACATAGAGATTATCAGTATGCTTAAGATAAATTTTCCATGATCAGCTGTAGGTAACTGATGCAATTTGGATTTTTAATTTTACATTGCTTGATGTGCCATATAATAATTAGATAACTGCTTATTTATTACACTTTACAAAATAGTTTTATGATTTAATTTATACTTTAGAAAGTTCAGAACAATTTAATATTTAACATTCACTGTTGACAGAACAAATTTGCATCCGAATTTTGCCTTCAACATCAGCATGAATATATCAAAATCTTTTTTTTCTTCATTTGCAGCTGCATGCCTATTCTCATTCATTTGCAGCTGCATGAAATCCAAGTAGAGTAGAAGCAGTTATTTAATATAAAATAAATGGCTGCTTCTACTATGAATTGAAATGAATATTCCAGATTACATTCAGCACCTGTTGTATAGAAGATCAGGAAATCAACCTCAATCAAATCAAATAGACAAAATCATACTATAAATTGCACTTACTTACTTACACACGAAAAGTTGAGCATGCAACAGTTAAATCAACAAAAATCGATAATACTATTTTTCACATGAAGGCAGGAAATTTGTTTATGCATGAAAGGAAACAAGCATTATGTACAAAGATAACAATATTTAATATTTGTAAATTATACAATAATGTCACATTTGGATGATTAACAAGCTAAAAAGAAACAAACAAAATTTACATTAATAAGGAATGTAATGATCACCTTCAATTTTTTTAAAAACTTTACAATGATTGCACATGCTTCAATCAAGTGACTAACCATCTCAGATGCTAGCAATGACCATTCCTCCATGAAGGCAGTTTTCAATACTCTAAGACTGACAGGAGGATGTAAACATACAGAGAGAGCATGCCCAAGAGCCAGTGTGATTCGGGTTGGGGAATGTGGTAGCCACTCCATATGAACAACTTCCTTGCTCTCCAGGTACTCTTTAACAATGTTCTCTCAATGGGGACCAGCATTATCATCCATAATGGGAACTCAGAACCAATTTCTGCAGCATAAATTCTCACAATGGAGTATGCAGCTTCATGCCTATAAATTGCATATCACACAACCCTGACAGCATCACTTTAATCCTGCCTTCTGGATTGAGAAGTTAGTCCTTGACAACACCACTTTATCCTGCCTTCTGGACTGGGAAGTTAGTGGAACACAAACACTTAGTACTTGCGCATACAGTACCTTCATGTGAAACCTTCAGTGCACAGAACTGGCTGATATTGCCTTATCAAATGACACTGCAACCATAGATGTGAAAGTCGCTCTATGATCCTTCTTCAATTACATAGCAATATGCCAATCTTCAGGAGGGGTGGTAATGACTCAGTGCGGGTCTCCAGAAACTCTTTGACTTGTATGAAATTGTTTCAACACTCAAGAAATTACAGAGTGATTAACACCAAAGAAAACAGCAACATTTTTTATTAAACAGCACTCATTACCAGCCTTTTGCCTTCTTTCAGTCACAGAAGCAGAATTATTATCAAAAGTTTTCATATAAAGGCTATACACACTTTGCATCAGCATTTAAATCAACCTCCTCAAACCTTTCAGAATGTTGGTATCTTTAATGAATGTCTAATTAGTATATGTTTGCGTAGTCAATTGTGATTTTCTGCAATACACAATATCTGAATACTGCTGTCTGCATCTGCAGCTATTTTCAGCCACACAAATTCAGCTATACTTTCAAAATTTTCTAATTTGCATTGCGAGCTTAACTTTTGGAAGCCAGCATATTGCTTTTCCTTATACATATGTACGGTAGCAATATGTAGTATGGATAGGTAACAACATACTATGTAGAAATAAGTATACCACTGAAAACAGTTGATAACTCTCCCCCCCCCCACTTTTTTAAGCCTATTTAAAATAATATAATCGGTGATACTATCTATGACCACAAACTTTCCAACCTGTCTGGCATCCTACTGTTTCATACCATCATAGATCCACCTCCATCTCTGACTATACAATTAAATAGTTTCATTTCCCTCTATACAGTACAAAGACCATCACACTATCAAAAATAATAAATTTGATTTCACCACCTTGGATCAAATTTGCATTCTTTCATTATTATTAATTCTATTACTTTCAATTAGCCAATCTCTTAAAGCACTTTCTGGTTATTTTCTGGGCACTTAGCCACAACAATGACTTTGTCCTACAATGCCAGATTTACATTAGTCTTGAAATGAAAATTCTTACATTAGTACATATATCTTTTTAAGACCAAATATTAACTTCCTTCATTTCCATTTTAATTATATTAAGCACATAAGCATACAGTATTTTTATGAATACAGTAGTCTTTCTGAAATTTTGATGAGGATTTACATTGTACAATTTAAGTTTTAAAAATAATGGTAGTTGAGAGTTTTTTTTTTTAATGTATTATCTGGTGTTTAACATAAATAACATACATAATATTTCTTAAATATTTAGACTCTAGGGTTATCAAATGTAAATTATTATAATTATTTATTTTTATGTACTAATACACAATTTTCTGGATGTTCCTGCATAGCCATCAAAATTTGCCAATTTAAACCTAGAAGTTCTAATTTACTAAATATGAAATTCTGTACATAAAAAAAATATCCTCAAGTTTCATTTTTTTAAATGACTGCACAATATTCAAAGCTTAATTGATGATAATAGTTTAAAGCTGATAATAATGATTTCGTAGAAAGGTTCTTTAACTAAAGATAAATTTTGACAAATATCATTGTTTACAATAAACATATTAAATCACATTAAAAATTTTTATTAGAAATTATAAATTAAAGTGTGGCAACTGAGTAAGGTCATAAATAACTAATAATATCTGCATTTTTGACACAGCGTTAAAAATAATTATAATAGATTTAAAAACTGTGATGATCAAAAATAAAGTTGAGTTAATTTTAATGGCTATACCTGCTGCAGACTTTGGTATAAAGATTTTTAAGTATATTTTTTTGCCTCCCTATGCAAGTATAAAATCATGCAAATGAAAATTTTAATATTATTTATACACACAGATACTGAATCCTTATTACTTTCACACAGTTAAACTTCAAAATTAGTTGCCACAAAGTCAGAATAAGTTAATTCAATTTTGGGGTTAAATTTATGCTCAAAAGGAGTTTAAGTGGTTCAAAACCAAATCCTACAAAATGAATCAATTTAATTCATATCTTACATACTCTGTTAAAAAAGAAAAAAAGAGAGAGAGAGAGAGAAAGAGATATGTTGCAAAGACATAACTCTAAATTTAATAATATCTTGCTAAATTCCAATTTCACAGAGTACAATTAAATAAAGTGGATATGAAGTTTATTGCTCATCCCTAAGGTTTAATTCAAAGGCATGTTAATGTAATTACTTAGCTCAAGATGCTTGACATGAATTATCAAAAAAGTATACATTACAATATTTTCACTTTTTTGTGAGAGGAGTGGAACCTTCTGCAACCAGTGCTCCAAATATGGTTAAAAATCTTATACTTCTTATTTCTAAAACTAAGCATGTTCGTAACAACTATATCATATTTTACCTTCTCAGCAATTTTTAAGTATTATTAAAATATTTTTATATTCAAAATCATTTATTTAATAATAAATGGAGGATGTAAAATAAATGACAGAATTTTCTATTATAAATAGCATCATCTATCAATACATGAAATATATTGCTGATTTCTCCAAATCAAGAACATGGCAGAATCTAATCACTTTACCTTTCACCAGAACAGTATCACTACAATTTCCTATGTTTGTGAAAAATAATACACTTTCAAATTGTAGAAATTCACAAAAATTATGTTATTTCGCACAGTGGATTGGGCAAAATGCACCTATTTCTTCTTCCTCATGAAAAAAGATCTTACCCCAACTTTTTCCCCCTTAATCTTAAGAAAACACACTTAGCATTAAAAGATACAGACCACTGTCCTTCTAAAGGAAGGAATTACTACATCAATTGCAAATATTAGTATAATACTTTTATTCAAGTAACAGCTGGGTGAAAAAAGAGTGAACATAATTTCAACATGTTCCATGCTGTTAATGTTGCATTTATAAAGTAATTGCATGACATTTCAGAAGATATATCAGAGGTTCTATACTTGCTTTTGCCCCATGCACTCTTTTCACCATTGCTAGATGATCAACCCCTTCCTTTCCAAAATTCAAAACATATATATACTTACCTAGATTTAGATGACTTGTTAACGGATTTATAAATTAAACAATAAAAAGTGTAGAAAATGTTGATAAATATCAAAACTTCAAAATAAGTGATTTTTTATGTTCATATGCTAGAACTAAATACTTAACAGATAAATAAACTGCATTCCCCCCTGAAGCTATGAATCCCTCCCCAGTTGAGAACCTGAGTTTTATATTACCTAATAACTATAATAAAACTATTTTAGACCTCATTGTGCAATGTTTGTTACCATGTTAACTTTATTTTTTGACATGTTTTATCCAAGAAGACAGTTCAATTATAAACAGTAAACAATCAGAAAAATAATTAGCATTTGTGGGTTATGCAGGATTAGGAGCTACAATCAATATTCAAAATGTCAATCACTAGCCAATAAACATTTGCCTTTCTTTTACAACTGCATCCTTAACCTTCTGCACGTAGCACAAGAAAAATGTGTTTTCTTCTAAACCTCTATAAGGCAGTGGTTTACAGATGAATTTGAAACTTTTAACAGCAGATGAAGGTTATCTTGTTTGATAAGTTCCCCTCCTCCTTTGAAGCTATATTGAAAGCAATAATTACACAATATCCACCAGAATTCTTCTTCTTTTAAAAATGTCAGCTAATACAGCTCTCAGGTCCAAATAACCCACAAGTACCAGATAACTATAAATTTCATGAACCCATAATTATACTTAAAAGTTTTATTACAAATGATGTAAAATATAGGAAATTCCAATAGCTTAAATCAAGAAGAGCAACATTAAAAGTTTAGAATGAATTCTGCAGATTAGTTACCCGATTTATCTTTCTCAGCTTTAAGGGTCACAATACATTTCTTCTCATTGATATGGCAACATCTAATATGAGACATGAGTCCAGATTTCCAAGCACAAGAAAATCGGCAGAACTTGCACTTATACGTAGTGACAACATCCATGAAATCCTCCAGCCGGGTGATAGTGCTTATGGGTTCAATATCACTATGAACATCAAGTAAATCATTGTCCAAGGAATTTTCCTGCATAACCGATGACTTTCCTTCAGATAAGCTGTCACTTTCTTGTATTTGCAGGAAGTCTGGAGTATGTTCATGTTCTTTTACTTCAGATGGAAAATGCACAGCATATACAGCAGGGGGTTCTTCTAAATAAATATTTATATAAAATTTGTTTTGGCTTTTATATATATAACAGGTATAAAATTTCTTCAGTTATACAACTAAAAATTAATATAAGAGATTAAAATGAATTTTATACACATATTTTATATATATGCAAAAATTATGCCTGCATTCATTATAAACTTTAAAAAATAATGACCTTACAAAATCATTCATAAATATCTAACATACAACAGTATACTTCCCTCCCTTATTTCGCCATAAGTATTACCTTACAGAATAAAATCTACCTAATACTTTTACAGCTGGAGGGGAGGGGGAAAAAACTCATGCAATTAACTGTCTCACTCTATAAACACCTTTATTACACCTAACCTAATGCAGCTAATTGTTGTTGGTGATGCAACCATACTAGAGATACTTAGAAAGTGTTGTGAATTTTGATTTGGCGTTAGGTAGTGCTTAAACTGAATAATTTGATTTTGCATACTTTTGTGGCAACCCTGTTGCATTCTATGTTTAGAATTGTTTCAAGAACTGATTGAGACAGTGATAATGATTTTCAACTCTGATTTTGAGATTAATTTTGAATATCTAACATGTTGTAAATAATTTCGTACATAGTTTAGGTCGTGTGTTGATTTATTCACATACTGAAGGGATTTTACTGAACCATCTTACAGTAAAAATTATGCAACTAACCTGCTTGGAAGTGCAAATGATGCTTCATTTCTTTGGTTACAAGCGCGACGGGCTATTTTAAATCGAAAGTTCAGAATATAAAATTTAACAGGCAAGTGCATGCTTATTTATATATTTTTATATATAGTATAAACATGATGGATAGTCTTGATAAACTGAAGTGGAAATATGCACGTTTACGTACCACTACTACAAAAATTTAACAAAAATTGAAGCTATCTCAAAGAGCAATGAACTGAAAAGTATGATGGTCTTAAACAACTGAAAGTGGTTTAACCCTTGAAGATACTGAACACGAAACTGAAGTTGTTGAAGATTACAATGAAAAAATTATTGAATGGAAAAACAGAATTACTCGGTATTTAGATAAAAATTTGAACTCTAACCCTCAAATTAATTCTCATGATTCTAGTGTTTTAAGTAGTGAAAATAGTGTTTCTAGAAACAATACTGGACTTAATTTTATGAAGCTTCCAATGCTTACAATCGAAAAATATTATGATGAGTCTTGCTTATGGATTGAGTTTTGGAGCCAATTTTCAAATGCTGTAGATAGTAATAAACATTTGACACCGGTTGATAAATTTTGTTATTTCAAACCAGTACTTGGTGGAAGTGCAGCTAATGTTGTACCTGGGTTTTTAACTAAAGAAAATTATAATTCTGCTATCGTCCTTTTGAAAGAGCGATTTGGTAGAACTGATGTCATTATTAAAGCCCATATGAATAAACTTTTGAATTTGATAAAAAATTCTTCTAACTTAAGAGCTTTGAGGGAACTCCATGACAATTGAGAAATTCAGATTCATAATTTAAACTCTTTTGGGGTTGCATCTGGAAATTATGGTCATTTATTAAGGCCAATTTTACTTAAGTTGATTCCATCAGGTATTGCTTTAGAATTTAGTAGAAGGCATGCCAAAAGTTTGGACTGGGATATCAATGAACTAATCTCCTTTCTTAAAGAAATAAATTATGTGAAGTTACGATACATTTGAATAGTTCCATAGAGATATCCATAGAGAAACATAATATTCCTACACCATCTGCTTTGTCAACTAGTGTTAAGAATAACTGTTTCTTTTGCAGCAGTAAACATAATACTAATTTCTGTGAATCGCTTTCGATTCCTGAGAAGAGTAAAAAATTAAGGAACGAAGGGAGGTGTTTTGTATGTTTTAGGAAATTCCATACTGCTGCAAAGTATAAATTTCTAAATGAGCATTGCAAAATATATGGTAGTAAATTTCATAATGTTACGATACGCATGAAACCAAAAGAAAGGCCCCCTGAAGTTTCTAAAAATAAAAGTGATACCATAGTAACTTCTATTTCTCAATGTGGGATTAAAAACTCAAATTTATTTAATGAAGTTATATTACAAACATGTTGCATAAAAATATCATCTGATTTAAAATCAAAATTTGCTTTGTGTCTTTTTGACAGTGGTAGTCAACGGACATTTATTTCGAAAGAATTAATATCACACTTAAAATGCCTAGTTGTAAGAAAGGAAAAATTACTAGTATACTCATTCAGCGTGCTTAAAGCCAAAAAAAAAAAAAAAGATTTATGATGTTGTCAAGGTTTAAATTAGAGAATGAGAAATGCCCGAGCGAAATATATGCATTGAGGCACTGGTCACAGATACAATTTCACAGATACAATGATTTATCCGTTTAAACACAGACGTCAAAAGGAAATTAAAAAAAAAATTTTAACTGTAATATGTTATGCAGCTTTTGAGTGCAGTTACTGATAGGCACTGATTGTCTCTCGCAGATAAACAATCCAGAGACAGCAGAAAAATAACGGAATCACTTTTTGTATGTGAAAGCTTATTTGGATGGTCGCTTTGTGGTTTCATACATTATTATGAAAAGGGGAGAAAACAAAAATGTGCCTGTTTTCAAGTTAGTCATTGAAATGCAGAACAGGAAGATTTAAAGAAATTATGGGACCTTAAAGCAATTGGTATTAGTGAAGATGAATTTTCAAAGATAGATAAAGAAGCCATTAATAAATTTGAAAACGATTTAAAATTTGTTAATAACAGACATGAAGCAAAATTATTGTAGAAAGACAGTAAGGAAGGGTTAGGGACTAATTTGAAAATAGCGAAGAATCGTTTTTGAATTAAAGCTCATGAAAAATGATGTTCTTCTCCAGCAATATAAAGACATTGTTACTGAGCAAAAGGGAAATAAGGTAGTTGAAGAATGTTCAGATAATGACACTGAGCACAGTTATTTCATGCAACACACAACCGTTATGAGGGTGACAAATCCACCATTAAAGTGAGGATGGGCTTTGATGCTTCTTCAAAAGAAAATCAGTTTAAATCTTTAAATGATTGTTTATGGCCAGGGCCTAATTTAAACCCAAACATTTTAGATATTATTGTCAACTTCCGAAAACATAAAGTTGGATTCTGAACGGAACTAGAAAAGGCTTTTCTCCAAATTGGCTTAACACCAGAAGACCGAAATTATCTGAAATTTTTGTGGTTTCACGATAAGGTACTTACTCAAAATTCTAAGATTTACACGAGTACCATTTGGTGTTACCTATAGTCCCATCATTTTAGCTGCTACTATAAAATCTCACATTCAGAAATATAAGAAAGAACATTATAAAGTTTATGAAATGTTAGAGATATCCCTGTATGTTGATCATTTAATTTCCGGTTCAAATTCTGATCAAGAGACATACTATTTATCTTCTACTGCGGCTAAAATTCTTAAAGATGCTTGGATGCATTTACAGAAATTTAATTTTAATTCTATAAAAACTAAGAGAAATAGGTAAAGATTAAAATATGTCATGCAGTAAACAAGAAAATGCTTATCTCCATTTAAAAGTTTGAGGAATATTATGGAATACTGTTTCTGATACCTTTCAACTGGATACTCAGCCTCTTATAGATAACCTAGAGAGTATCAAATCTACAAAGTGTTTTGTTTTAAAGACTATGCTAAAAGTATATGATCTCATATGGTTTATTAACCATATAAATTAAAAGCTTATTGCAAGAAATTCAGAAAAGACGCTTGGCCTGGGCTGATGAGTTACCCCAAGATTTGGAAAATGAAAGGTTGGTGCTCTGAAATGGAACATCTTAAGAGATTAGAGATACCTAGAAAGTATTTCCACCAAGGAATAAATTCAATAAAAGATCAGGTACAAATCCTCATTTTCTGTTATGTTAGTCCTTAGACATTTGGTACAATAGCATATTATAGGTACTTTACTAAAAATAATGAAATTAAAACAAGTTTTTCATCTGGGAAAAAATACAATCTCTCCCGTGAAATGAATTATGCTTACCCGATTAGAAATACTGAGTGCCATAATTGCCACATTGTCTAAAACTTTAAAGATGGCACTAGACTTTCAAAATGAGAAGATAAAGTTGTGGACAGACTTAACAATAATGCTTCATTGGACAAAAGGATCTGCCATGAATTGGAAGCCCTTTGTTTCCAGCAGAGTCAGAAATTCAATCCCTTACAGATCCTGAAAATTGGAACTATTGTAGCGGAAAAGAAAATCCAGCTGATTTAGTGAAGCGATGTGAAAAGCTGATAATGCTTATAGGAAATAACATCTGGTGGCTAAGTCCAGTTTGGTTATCACTTAACAAACATTCATGGCCATCAAAATTAGTAATTGATTAATAACTAGTTCATTCAATTAAAGAAGATGTATTAATTGAAAGAAAGTTGAAACCACAAATTACTCAATTATGTTATGTCGTAATGCTGGAAACAGTTTCAGATGTTGAGAAATTTAGCAGTCTCAAAAGAGTTTACCATATCATGACACGGATAATGAACTTTAAACATAATTCGAATAAAAGAAAATCTAAGGTCTCCGGTCCCTTGACAGCTTCAGAACTGGATAAGGCAGAAATGTATTGGATTAAATGCAATCAAGAATCAGCTTTTAACATTGAAATAGACCAATTAAAATATGGAAAATATATCACTAAGGAATCAAATTTATATAACCTTAATCCTGAATTAGATGAAAATGGATTGCTTGTGCTGACAGGCAGACCGCCATTCTCTGAATTCCAAGAACGAGGTAAACACACATGGGTACTTCCTGACAAATCTAAATTTCTCAAGCTGTTGACTATGGATACCCATGAGAGGTTATATCATTTTGGAGTAGCTACCACATTATCACATCTTCCAAGAGAAATATTTGATAATCAAAGGAAGAAGATGTGTGAAATCTGTTCTAAACAATTACTTAATTTGTAAAAGATTTAATGCTATGCCACTTGTAGACCCATTAGGTTACCCAGGTACGGAAGTACAGTAGAAGTCAAGAAATTCGCAATGCTTGGGACCAGAGGTTGTGCAGATTTTAGGATTCAGGACACAAAAGCCAAATCATAATATTCAGACTAAAAGTGCAAAATAAATAAGGCATATTAGATACATTTACTTAAATTAGTATGTACAATAATATACATTATTACATTATTTTATGCATTAAATTATTATATTTATATATATATATTACTCATTTACTATATTAGTGACTACAAGAATATTTTAAAGCATTAAGGACATATACAAAAGAAATGTGTAAAAATAAGGGATGCTAATAAAGCACAAAATATTTCATTTTTTTATTTGTTTCAAACATTTTTCTGATAGAGGTTTGTTTTAAAACTTTAGGTGCTCCAAAGTTTTTTTTTTTTTGCAAACTCTACAGGGTCACAATCTCTTGCTCTGTGACACAGCTCTGTTGTTCTAAATATTGTAGGTATTTTTCACTCTGTTCCAAACCCTCATTAAAAGATATTTTCTCACTCCATTCATTATCTGTGTCGGTGTTGAAATCGTTTTCTTGCTGTGGCGAGTTTCAAAGCCAAAGATTTCATCATCCGTTATCTGATATGCTAGGGTTGGCCCATCTGAACACATCATACATACTAAAAACCTCTTCCGAGGTAAGATTTTTTTCTGCCACTAACACAGAATCATTATTATTCGGTAATTATGACGTCATTATTGGATAAATATTTTTTCTTCGGTATTTCATTCTCCATTCTGTGATTTCTTTAACATTTCAGGTTGGCGGATTTTCGGTACTTGACTGTAATAGAATCACTACCTAGAGATAGGATTATTGAAACTCCATCATTTGAAACAAATGACATAGATTTTGTGGGGCCAATTTATATCAAAACTTCATCTGTTCCAGAAAAGGCTTATATTTTATTATTTACTTGTGCAGTAATTAGGATTGTACATCTGGAATTGGTAACAAATTTGAACACTGACACCTTTATTCTAGCTCTTCGAAGGTTCCTTGCATGAAGAGGAATTTGGAAAATAATTTACAGTGATAATGCAAAAACATTTATCACAGCTGATTCAATACTGAAAGAAAATTTCAAAAGAAGAAGTTCTAGATTATTTCTCAAAACACAAAATAACATGGAAATTTATTGGGTAGTGGGGCGGTTTTGGAAAAAGGATGGTTCACACCGTGAAGACACCGCTGAAAAAGGTCCTGGGTAGGACTTGTTTGAAGAAATGGAAATGACACTGACTGAAATTGAAGCAGTTATAAACTCTCGATCGTTGTGTTATATATATGAACAGCCCTCCATACCACAGCCTTTAACTCCAGCCCATTTTTTAATAGGAAAACAACTAACATCATTACCTCATGGATTGCCTGTAATCACTGGATCTGAATCCAACAGAAGAATGCTTACAAAAAAAATTTAAATAATGACAGCAAGTCATTAACCACTTTTGGAAACATTGGAGAAAAGAATATCTGTTAGAACTCCATTTTGCATATCGAGTCACTCCATCAGAATCTTCATCATTTAAATTTGGTGATGTAGTGCTAATCCATGACGAAAAGTTACCCAAGCATCTTTGGAAGTGCGGATGTATTAAAGAGCTGTGTTTAGGATGCTGTAGAGCCATTAGGTTATTTGGAAGCAGGTTATGTGAAAAATGAGCTAAGCCCTCGCTGGACATAAACTGTGGACCTCTTGAATACACTTCGAGCGTGCTTACCACTACACCACGAAGGTATGCAAAGAAGGTGGGAGCAATACCTTATATACTCCACCTTTTAAAGGGCGATTGTGAATCGGGACCCAATCGCCAAATCCCGGTGGTGGAGAATCATCATCCACCACCTTTTTTTTGTTCGGGCACCACTTACAGAGTCATTAGGTTATTTGGGAGCAGGATATGTGAAAAATGAGCAATGCCCTTGCCGGGACTCGAACCACAGACCTCTTGAATACACGCCAAATGTGCTGAGGCATGAGAAGAAGGCAGGAAAAGTACCTTATAACATGATTCCAAAGTTAGATACTGTGTGCTTCAAACACCAACAGGAATTATAAACAGACTCATTCAATTACTATATAAATTTGAACTGGACTTAATGGACTAATATTTGAATGGACAGTCATAAAACTATTTGTCTTTTTTTTCATTTATTCAAAAAATTCATTTATTATTTTATTACTCTAGATTCCAGCCTTATATTGTGTTTTGAATTAGAATATTTGTTTGCTCCTGTATACGTATAATTTAGTTGTATTTATTTTTATTGAAGAATTTGAATTGCCTGCTTTGAAAGTGTTAAATACCTAACCATTAACTTAGTTTGTTATAATTTGAATTAATTATATTCTTTTAATGATGATGAACAATAGTGACTGTTCATCTGGGAGCAGTGTGTTGTGACTGTCGATTTGTCCGTTAGGTAGCACTTAAACTGAATAATTTGATTTTGCATACTTTTGTGGTAATTCTGTTGCATTCTACTTTTAGAATTGTTTCAAGAACCAACTGAGTTGGTAATAACGATTTTGAACTCTCGTTTTGAGATTAATTTCGAATAGCTAACATGTTGTAAATAAATTTTACATATAGTTTTAGCTCATGTGTTGATTTATTCACATACTGAAGTGATTTTACTGAACCGTTTTATGGTAAGAATTATGTGACTAACCTGCTCAGAAGTGCAAATGGTGCTCCAGAAAGTAAGTAACTTCCATCTGTACTGAAACAACAGAGTGAGAAAATAGGTATGAAGAACTTAAAAGTTTATTTTCCTCATATTACGCTATTTTATTTTAAAAGAGGAAAAAAATACGAGCCAGATTGCTCCTAAAATTTGTGCTATGTACAGAAAAAGTACTGTTTCTGATGACATAGTTTGAAAATTTCCCAAACTTACACTGATATGCAAAAATTAAAGATGAAGTCGAAAAATTAGCATATCAGCTGAACGAAGGGGCAGAGCGGACAGAAAGACCAATCAGGAGATTAAGTAAGGTGATGTACGGTAGCACATGCGCAGATATGCAGGTAGATGCAATGGGAGAGTGTCTGAGTAGTATAAAGCATGTTGTCGGTGTAAGATCAGTATTTCTGGCAAAGAGATTGCACGCCGTATAGCAGTTAAAATCACACCGAGTTGCTGCCTCAGCGAGAAATGGCGAATAATCAATCTGTTAGACGACATCTGGATGCTTTTACCCAAGGTCGAATCATTGGGAAGTTGGAGGAAGGCTGCAGTGTGACAAGTGTGGCTGCAGAGTTCTGAATTGCTCACAGCATCATTTCACAACTTTGGAGACAATTTCAAACTGTAGGAATAACTACCCGGAGGTTTAGTAGTGGTCGTCCGCGAGGAACCACACCCGCAGATGACCGGTATATTGCCTTACAGGCCAGAAGAAACAGGCGGCAGACAGCGGGAGAAATCGCTAGACACACGACTGGACGACCAATATCGTGTTTTACCGTGGCCAGAAGACTGCACGGCAGTGGTCTGTTTGCACGACACCCTGTACGGCGTGTACCTCTAACGCCTGCCCATCGGAGAAGGCGTTCTCTGTAGTGCCGGGAACACCAGAATTGGAGAGACAATGAATGGGGACGATTACTCTTTACAGATAAGAGCAGATTTAGTCTGAGTTGCGATTCTAGACACATACACATCTGGACTGAGCGGGGAACACGCAATAACCCCTTCAACATCATCAAAAGGGACTGTTTTGGAGGTCGCGGAGTTCTTGTTCGAGCAGACATAATGCTTGGTAGCCGGACCGACATACATATCTCCCAAGGAGGTTCGTCACCTGGGACTGCTATTGTAACGAGGTTCTTCTTCCTTACATGTGTCTTTTCACAAGGGCTATGGGTCCTCAGTTCCTCTTCATGGACGACAACGCTCCACCTCATCGCACAGTTACTGTCGAAGAGCTGTTGGAGAGTGAAGATATTGAACACATGGATTGGTCGGCAAGGTCTCTGGATCTAAATCCCGTCAAGCATGTACGGAACTTACTAGGGAGACCCGTGGCAGCACGTAACTTATCGCCAGTAACGATTCCGAAACTGCGATTGGTGCTACAAGAGGAACGAGCAGCAGTGTCTCAACAGCTCATTAACAACCACATATCCAGCATGCACAAATGATGTGAAACCTGCCTAGCAGTCAGGGGAGATCATATCCCCTATTAAAGACCGGATGTTTCTTGCTGGACACCCATCACAGGGATGTTTCAGCCTTCAGTCGCATTGCGCTCCATGCTACTTTTTCAATAAAGCTTCTTTTTATCCCTCTGATTTCTCTTTTAGTAAGTGTTGCTTACATTACTCATGTCCTTACGTATTGGGGATCTTACGGTATTAAATGTGTTGATTTGGAAAGCTTTTGTACAAAGTTATATTGAAAAAACCGTCTCGTCCTTAATTTTTGCACACCAGTACATTATTTGATTAGCCTGGAAATTTCAGCCTTGAAGATGTTGCCTGCTCTAGACAAGCATCCTATGTAAACAATGACCTATTAAAAAACGTTATTGCTGAAAATCTAAGTTATACCATTTAAGAACTTTCTAAAACTATATTTTCCAAAAAGAGCAATTCATGATCATTTGAAGAAAGACTGAGTATAAATTACTATGATTTATAGATATCCCATACTTAAATACAGCAGAATATGGCTATTCAAGTTTTGCCTTATGATTCATTGTTATAGAAAACAAAAAAAGTTCCTTTTCTCAAACAGTTCATTCTAGGAGATGAGAAATGAATACTATAATGTTACATGAAAAAGATCATGAAATAAATCAAAAGAACCTCCTTTAGTAACATCGAGATGGGGTTCACAACCCCAAAAAAGAATGCTTTGTGTATGGTGAAATTATGAAGGAATTGTATACTTTGAATTGTTGCCACCAAATCAAATTATAAGTTTGGGAAAACACTGCTCCCAAATAGCAGTTTTAAAAAAGAAACCAAAGTGCACAGAACTGACCAATCTTTGAGATGCTGTCTTCGATCACGAAGACACTCGGCTGCACATTTCAATGAATATCAGACAATACCTTATTGAGTGTTGCTCAGATTTTTTGTGTCAGCTCCCTTATTAGAACTTGGCCTCTCTGATTTTTATCTCTATAGGTCACTTCAAATTCTCTGAATGGCCTGTAATTCACTTCTTTGGAGACTGTCAAACAACAAGCCAAAAATTTCTTTACAAAATAAATCTAATGACTTTTTAAAAAAAGAAATTTTTCAGCTGCCTGAGAAATGGCAAAAAATCATAGAATAAAATGGTGCTCATGTGATTCAACAAAAGTTTCTACGAAATGGTCCTTACGAAAGGGTTACTATTATAAAAAATAGCCGAAATGTCAATTTATCACAACACATTTGGCAATATTCACAATTTTCCCCAAGCCTAGTTTCGCCAGCATTATCAACAGGGTCACAGAAAAACCTACTTCGGCAGGCTTTCAGATTTTACAAACAACCAATACCACTTGGTGATTTTTTTCAGACAGAAACCAAGAGGTACCGTACAATAAATATCAACCAAATGAATTTCTGTTAGAGAACTATAACATATAAAAACAAAAGTAACAATATATATTATGCATATGTTTATAAGAGTTCTAATATCTTTATAATGATAAGATGCAATAGTATCATTGCTTAATGAAGTGTCTCTCTAACACATGAAATCTGAAATTAAAAATTACGACAAACATTTTCTACAAAACATAATATTTGTTGACAAACAACATGTTAAAAATCAAAAGGAACAAATGAATCTCAGTACATGACAACAAGTTTGAAAATACTTAAAACTTTAAAAAAGAATTTAGGAATGAGTCATTTTGCCTGATTCTACATATGCATATGTTTAACAATGAGTCATTTGGCATATGTACCTCATTATTAAACATATGCAAAATGATTCATTGTTAAACATATGCATATGTAGAATCGGGCAAAAATATGCATATGGCATATTTGTTAATATAGTATGTTGTCATATACATCATATGCATATGAGTCAATATCAACAATAAGATTAACAATGAGTCAAGATCATAAATTAAAATATAAAAATATAAAATTAATGAAAATTATTTTCAAAGCCATACTGAAGTTATAAATAAAAATTAATTGTATTATTCTCATGCCAGACATTATGTATAGAATAGAAAGAAGTAAATAAATAAATAAGCCAATTCATAAGCAGTTCAATGCACAACATTAAATTAATCTAAAATATAATTTAGCCAATAGTAAAATTTTAAACCCTCTCAGGGTTATGGATGGAAAATTCCATACAGAATAGTGGCTTTTGTATTCATTACATGTAAAAATTTCTGCTAGCCCTAAATGTGTTCGATTTCAGATTGGATGTATATTCAAAGAAAAGAAAACAAGGTACAAAGTAAGAAAGTCATTTTTGAATTATAATCAAGAAAATACCATTTATTTACGACATTTTGAGGAACTTTGAAATTTCAGGTTAAACCCATAATGCTCAGAGGGTTAGATAACATTTTAGAAGTCTGTTCTTCTATACCTGAGTTAATAAAATTGTTTTCAAGTGTTGACATAAACAGGATTTTCAGCCATTTCTTTAAATAGAAATTAAAAGCTTCTGTATTAGCTACCTGTACTCATCTACATCTATCCTAATGATCTTTAAGCACCCTCAATGAAAAAAATTAAAGACCTATCAGCAAATAAAACTGAAAAATTTGCAATATTACTTTAAGAATAAAACAGAAGTATGTATTATGTTGCATCATTATTATTAAGCACAATCTAGTAATATTTAACATAAAACAAATTTATACACAAATGAAATGCCTAAAAATTTTCAAGTAGTTAACATTACATATAAACAATTTCTTGACACTTATAATAATATACTGGCAGGAAAAATTAAATAAATAACTATAAAACAGTGCTTATGTTAATTCATTAAGTGAAGGATAGTGAAAGGTGATTAGCTGGTAACCTAAAGTCAATGCTGGAATTCACCTTCAGTGCACTGAAATATGCAAAATTTTTACATCCACTCTCTTGGCACACGTGAAAAAAAGTGCAAAGGGATGCTTCAAATTTTAATTTCAAAGATTGCATGAATAACTGGATAAAATTTTCACGTATAAAAGATGCAGTTTGTCATTGAGGATATATTTGATAGATTATGAGAAGCAGCAAGTGATTGAAAGAATGGAATCAAAAGAGACACTGATGCCAGTCTATATATGAACTTAATAGAAAAAAGCATAATGTCAAGACTCTGAAAATTGTTTAAGACACATGTCAACAGACATGTTACAACAAACTGGGCCTTTGGGATTATTATTTGGCAATAATTTCTAAAAGAAACAGACAAATTACATCAGCCCAGACTGCAAGGGAGTTCTCTGCAGCTACAGAAACTAAAATACTAGATAAACCAAGAATGACAGGTGGCATAAAAGAGAGTTGTATACAAGGAAATTCATGGTCTATATCTCACTAACTCTCTCAGTGAAATGTGCCTGGTTGAAATGGTGTAGAGATCATATTATGATTGGAATACCAGAGAATGAAGCAGAGCTCTGGTTACTACAGATAAGCCTGGTTACTACAGTTCTAATTTTTGCTTGAAGGGTGACTCTAGACTTCTTACATGCATTTCTGTTATTACATTTTTTCTTGTGTCTGTGTGAAACTTTACATATTGTTAAGAGGTGCCCACTAATAGAATGGTACCCAAAATATGTATAAATGTATGTGAAGTTTAAAAAAATCTTCTTTCAAATTAACTTTTAAAAAATATCAAACTGCAAGAAGATATTCAGAAATACTTCGCTTAATCTGACTTTGATCAGTCTGGATTCACTACAGTCCAATTTGAAAATTTCACAATAAACTAAAATTTTTTAGCAAAATATAAATCAAGAAAATAAGCAAACAAAATTATTTTAAATCTGTAAATTATCTGTCCCCCCCCCCTTTACATAATCAAGTTTCTTTTTGTGTGTTTATTTTTATGTGGGTTGAAAGTTATATAACAATGCATATTTAAATTTTTCCTGCATTCTTCATTATGTATTTATGTAATAATTACAAAAAATATGCATTTTTTAAAATGGCTATATGCTTGAACTGTTCGCCTTTTGAGCTCTGACAGCTATCACTGCAAAAGAAAATGTGTTTAATCAACAGTATTTTAGAGGAACTGCGACATTAAAAATGTTATATAGGCAAAGCATGGCTAAAATTTATGTGAATATAGAGGCAGTATGAGAACATATCATAACCACATTGTGCAAATGTTTTCGAATGGTTCGAGTTGGGAGTCTCAAACAGGAAAAAATTTCATAGTTTTTCAGGAGGGAAATATGGTCAGCCTTTCATTTATCTGTAAAGAATTTATTTTTAGTTTATAAAAAACTACTTTTGTTCGAGTTTTAGTATTTACAGATGTTTTGTAAACTTTTTGCTATTTATTTTATAGAACATGTAGAAAATAATCTAAATAAATGTATGTACATATTTTTTAAGATTTGGAAAAAGGGAAATGTCTTTCAATGATGAAAGAAGTGCATGAGGCAAAAAAAAGGTTAAGAACCACTAGTTTGGATTATTTAAATATGGTTAAGCACATAAAAGCTATCTGGCTAAGGAGATAAAGTGAAGAATGGAGTGGAAGATTGTCTAAGGAAAACTGGCTGGTATTCACGTTACACATAAGAAAACTATCAAAACCAGCCATGCCATTCACTTGAGTTTAAATCCATATTGAACTATTGTTATTTAGCGGTCTCAATCACTCATCTTTGCTCGTGGAGCACACTATACATTTCATTGGCTTAGAAACTCATTTGACCGATTTCATTGGCTTAGAAACTCATTTGGCTGAAATCGCTAATAACATAATCGAAATTAGCAACTTTGTTTCAGTGAGTTAGATTCCATTAGTGTAATTAGGTGCATGAAATCAAGCATTAATGAAATAGATAATGAAACACTTTTAAGACAGATGAACAGCGGATGAAGAATGGAAAGAGAACTTACATAAAGATGCCTGTGTTGAATTGTCTGCATGAGAATAACAGTTGAATAACAATAAAAAATTACTGGAATGACTGAAACATTCTCAGGATATATTATGAAAATCAATCCCTATTACTGAATATATCCTTAAAACTTGCCAATAATAAACAATAAACAGGATAATGCATTGCAACATAAAATGCATGAAAAAAGGCAAAAAAAGAAAATGCAGAATCGGCATTATGGTTTTTAATGAATAAACAAATTAACTATGAAAAACATGCATTTTTTAAAATTATTCCTAATAAAGACACTTGAATTCATTAACCATGATTTATTCATTGAGAAAAAGAGATTTTTTTTGGAATAAATTATTATTTATTATATGAATTAAGTTAGATTAGACTCTATTAGCCTGGTTTCAAGCAGTCCAGAATTTGGGCAGAATCAATTACCCAGACTGCATTGTTGTATATTCTGATGCTGTGAAATACTCAAGTACGTAATATAAAAAATACAAAATACTTCAAAATTCGCTTTTACCATTAATATTCTCCACATCAATGCAATCAGTATCTTTATCAGATATGATATCACAGCTTTCAGATGTAATTGTTTCTTCTAAAGGTTGATTATTTATTTCTGAACTTTCTTGAAGATGTTGTGAAACAATAAATGTAACTGGCAATGCCTCACCATCTGCAGTGGTTAAAGTAGCAGTAGTACAACCATCAGGTAGAATGATTCTTTTATCATCAAGGCATATCGCATCAACATATTCTATGGACTGTGATAAAGAAACATCTCTTTCAATATTCTCCATGTAGCAGCAAAAGGTGCAACCAGACCTTCCTATGTCTAAAAACAATAATAACAGACTTAACTTTTTAAACTTTAACTTTTAAAAATTTTTAAAAATTAGTTTAATAGTACATCATTCAGCTTAAAAATGATTATTTAACATTTTAGAAATGAATGCACCAGCAACTTAAAATTCTTTTTTTTTTTTTTTTTGCTCAAAAGTAGAGAACTGTGCTGTTGGGATGCAGATGTAGACATACAGTTATTATCCAAGAACAAAAACTTTTAATAACAAGAAAAATTAAAGAATTCATTTCTTAATTTTCCAAAAAAAATCACTTATAAATATCTACTAAATTATTTAAACAATATGAAAACACTACCAAGCTCAAAAGAAAAATATATATATAATTTTATGAAAACTGTCATACAAAGATTCATCTCTAATATCAACCTTTCAAACAGCACAGATATCAATCAGATACTTTTCTTCATTTTCTAAATACTAGTTTCTCCACTATGAGTCAGGCCCAGCTTTAGCCACAGGCGACTTTGGTAACTGTCTAGCCAAGTTCTTTCATTAGAAAAATATTTTTGCAGAGCTGTCAGGGTTAAAATACAGATAACTGCTGAAAATGTTTATCTTTTAAAGACTTATTTATAAATCTTTACAGTAAACTCTACAAATAAAATTATGAACATAACTATTTTACCTTCTGTATTATTATTTAACTCTTGTATTGTAAACTACATTTAAAAACAAACGGAATACGACAAAAGAAGCAAATGGTCAGATAAAAATATCTTAATAAAGCTCCAGTAGATATAGAAAAGCAGTTATAAAAATACTTTTTAAATCACTTATACAAACAATTACTTTCTTCATTAGCACAATTGTTAGAGCAGTTCAAAAGACACTAGTGATTTCTTAATGATGTACTTCTTTATAATCTAGAAAAATTTGATAAGAGCTGATTCCTGGAATACTGCAAAAATTTACAAGCTTTAACACAGAAGTTCCTAATGTGACTGGTATTGAAACCTGGAAGTCCCAGAAAATTTTAAAGTGGGTCAACGATGATAAAGAAGTCAACAGAATATGCATCGGCAATTGTTCAGTATAATGAAGATCCTACTGATGAGAAAGACAAATCATTAATAGTGTAAAACTGATAATTAATATTTTATTGATATACAGCTAGAACCTGTAGTAATGGCGAAATCATAAAATAAATATAAGTTAAAAAATACACATTTATTTAACATACTTTAAAAGACTATTTTATTTCTCTAATATGTAAAATTTTTCATGCAAAGTTTAACATACGAAAAAGTAAAATCCAAGTACACAAGGAAACACGACCAAAGAAATATGAAGAACATAAAAATTCCTGAGGAAATATTTTGTAATACACAATTCACTTCCAAAATTTAAAACATTTTAATGTTCACTTCAAAGACATTGAAAATTTGAATGTGCCAGCATGATACACAAGGCGACTGAACTGTATTATACTTGATATTTTATATTACAATGCAAGAAGAATTGATTGCGTTCAAGGAATATTCAAACACAAGTCTTATTCAAGACATATATGTATGATAAGTTTTCGAATTTAAAAATTATCCTAGAGAAGTAACCCAAAATAAAAGTTGTTACCAAACAACTTTATTCACTTTTCCCTCTTCTTACTGTAGTATAATATTATTATTGGCAGCACTAAAGTTATATTACATGGAATGGCAATAGTCATTCTTTGTTTAAATATTTGTTCTTACAATGCAACATTTGATATTCTCTTTTATGCGCAGTTTTAGTTGATTAAAGCTTCACTTCAACTTCTTAAAGAAAGTGATTTATATACTTACAACAATTTAATCAACTAAAACTAATTTATACTTTTATGCAAAATGGAAACCCTTTTGAAACCAGAAAGATTTGATTTTGACCCTGCATGTGTTGGAGCAGAATCTAAATGAAAACACTGGTAAAGAACTTTTTCAAATTTTCTCACAAACATGAAGGAGGCAACTGAAGAAAGAAAACTACAGCTCTTATGTAATTTCGTATCTGCAAGTGTTTATCAATATATTAATGACTCACAATCGTATGATAATGCAATAATGTTCTAGATTTATTGTACATTACTTAAAGAAATGAAATATTTGAGATTTCAA
The DNA here is from genome assembly GCA_000611955.2 of Stegodyphus mimosarum. Lineage (NCBI taxonomy): Eukaryota > Metazoa > Arthropoda > Arachnida > Araneae > Eresidae > Stegodyphus > Stegodyphus mimosarum. The sequence continues at coordinate 1,165,425 of KK118029.1, read as the reverse complement.
CAAGCAGGTGAGTCTGTAAAACAGTTGAGCAAGTACTGTGAATTTAAGTCTTACTGCAGAAGAATATAAAAATGAGTGTTGTGGCGATCACGTGGTTCGGTGAAGCCTGGTTAGTTACTTGCTCGTGTCGCCATCTATATTCGCCAGTGGGAAGTGTTGCGTCGCATGAGCGGGACTCGATCTTGGTTCAATTTACTGGGAGTCGAATTCTTTACCGCTAGCCCAAAAGAGCTCCATTGCGCTAGGTTCAAGAATTCTAACTCTTTCAAATTTGCGATGGTGGAGTTGTTCTCAAGATCGGTTCGCCTCATACTCCCCCTCGAAGCATCTATGATGCGATATGAGGAGAACGCTGAGAAACCCCCGCTGTGTTGGCATGTGTCGGCGTTTTTCGGTTGTGGGGCGGAGCCTGTGACGTAGTTCGTCATTTGACCTCAGTCGAGGGAGGAGTCTGTAGTTCTCCGGGTCACCAATGTGGCGATCACGTGGTTCAGTGAAGCCTGGTTAGTTACTTGCTCGTGTCGCCACCTATATTCGCCAGTGGGAAGTGTTGCGTCGCATGAGCGGGACTCGATCTTGGTTCAATTTACTGGGAGTCGAATTCTTTACCGCTAGCCCAAAAGAGCTCCATTGCGCTAGGTTCAAGAATTCTAACTCTTTCAAATTTGCGATGGTGGAGTTGTTCTCGAGATCGGTCCGCCTCAAGTATATTAAAGATGCATTCATCCGAGGTTTGAAGAATCCACACATTTGAGAACGGTTATTAGAAAATGCCAGTATTTCATTGGGAAAAGCTTCTTTAGCTGCAACTGAGGATAACATACCATTCAGGGTTGAAACTGACGGTTCTGAATTTGCAATAGGAGTAACCCTGAGTCAAGCTGATCGTCCTATAGCTTTCTTCTCTAGAACACTAAACTCTTCAGAATGAAAACACTCTTCTTTTGAAAAAGAAGCATATGCTTTTGTTGAATCTTTGAGAAACTGGAGACACTATTTAATTGGAAGGCACTTTGAAGTTTTTACTGATCAAAGATTCATGGTATTTACGTTTGAGCAACAGCCCTCCAGTAATATTAAAAATGAGAAAATTATGCATTGGTGATTAGAATTTGCTTGTTACAAATTTGATATTATATATCGTCTTGCAAATAAAAATGAAACTGCAGACACTTTATCAAGAGTAAATGCAGCTTTAAAACCCCAAATAGATATAAAGGAACTACACGATGAACTTTGGCGTCCAGGAATAACTTGAATGTATCACTGGATAAGATCTAGAAATTTGACTTTTTCACTAGAAGAAATTAGAAGAACTGTTAATTCATGTGTATGCTGCAGTGAAGTAAAACCTCATTTCTATAAATCTGAAGGACACTTAATTAAAGCAACTGCACCTTTTGAACGAGTAAATCTAGATTTCAAATGACAAAATGATTCTTTGCCTACGGCTTCCAGGAACTGTTTCCTTCTTACTATTGTGGATGAGTTTTCAAGATTTCCTTTTACAATACCTTGCCCTGATATGTCATCTGCCACTGTTATTGCTCATCTGCAAAATATTTTCTCAACTTTTGGGATGCCAGCCTACATACATTCTGATAGAGGATCTTCATTTATGTCTCGTGAATTAAAATGCTTCTTAACTTGACTTGGTATAGCAACAAGTCACACAACTGCATATAATCTTCAAGGAAATGGCCAAGTAGAGAAAAACCATCCAGCTGGCACTAAAATCAAAGAATATGGCTATCAAACGTTGGGAAGATGTTCTGCAACCTGTTTTGCATTCATTCCGGTCACTTTTATGTACAACAACAAATACCACACCACATGAATGTATGTTCATCCATCCTAGAAGATCATATAATGGGGTTGGATGAAAACCAACAACCTTCAGATTCTTTTATTCAACAGAATGAAGATTTGGCCACTGAAGCTCCTGACCCCGTATTGAAAACTGTAAGAAAATCGACAGAAGAGGATACCCAAGGCAGTGATTTAATGCGCCCTAGCAGACATGAGGATTTTGAAAAGACTTCAAATGATAACTTCCATCTGAAAAGGCAGAGACGTCAGCCTTCTTATCTGGCAGACTATGTAACTTATTAATAAGCTTTGGGAGGGGTGAATGTCGTATATTATTATTATTATTATTATTATTGGCAGTACTAAAGTTATATAACATGGAATGGCAACCATCATTCTTTGTTTAAATATTGTTCTTATAATGTAACATTTGACGTTCTCTTTTATGTGCAGTTTTAGTTGATTAAAGCTTCATTTCAACTTCTTAAAGAAAGTAATTTATTATATTTACAACACTTACTTCATATAAGGAGGCTTTAGTCAAGTCAGTAACTTACTGTGCAACAAGAAGAAACAGGGTAAATACTTTTTAGCAAGCTTATTTCAATTCAGTTAAGCAAATAACTTTATGCTAAATATTATAAATATAGAATCAATACATTAAATGTAGCCATTAATTAAAAATCAAACATGTATGCAACATTTGCTTTCTGAAAACTTATTAATATTTGTAAAATTAAAAATACAAAAATAATAAAACATAAATCTAATAAACCATTTTCTTTCCATAACTTTTGTTTATATTCTTTAATTATTATTTTTATGTTATTTATGTGCAATTATTTGTATTATGTCATATGTTAAATATAAAGAAAAAGGTAAAGCAGTCTGTGAAGAATTTAAAAGGGATTGATGTAAGAAAAGAGTTGGGAATCCCTGCATTTGCAAAACTAAAATTAAGGTACAGTAATGATCAATCTGATATTAATGCTGAAATTCTGATCACAAAATTGTACAGCTTATGAGTTCTCATTTATAGAAAGGTCAAAAACATCAACAGAAATTGCTTCCTATTTTCATGAATTTTGCTACAAAATAGTTACCTTAAAAGATTGATTTGCTCTTTTAAGAGACAATTTTGGTATCTGCAGCAGAGTTTTTCTAAATTGACATTAGGAGAAACTTAATCAAGGTCACATATTCCTTGGATTTTATTAAAAGAAAATATTACTAAAAAATTATAGCATCACTATTTTTATATGGTTAAAAGCATGTAAAACTCTTTTGTGATAGGTTGTTAAGATAACAGTATAATATTGTTAATTAACCAAAATATGTTAATATGAATTTTGGGTTCAAATGTAATTTATATGAAACATCATCAGCACTAATTATCTAATACCTCCAAATCATTGGATTTTAGTCTCTGTGGGGTATATGACACAAATGAGGATAATGAGGAAATGATAATTGCATTTACTACCAATATAGGATTACATTAATATGTAAAGACAAATAAATGGTAAGATGATGAACACTCCTACAATATTATTTCATAATAAATAAACAGCACATGGAGACTTACTTGCATTAACATAATTACATTTGTAATTAATGTGGTTAAAAAAAATAACATTATTACTCAAGACATAGTCATACATTTATTTTTAACAAATAATTTTCTTGAGTGGTACTTGCTATCTTGCAAGGACACAAAAATGCATTACCAAAAATAATAAATATTTCAATCAGGAGTTAAAAAAAAAAAAAAATCAGAGTAATACACTTAGTTAGGAACATCATTTATTAATTGCAATAATGATATAAATATTCAGAAGATTGACAGTTAGAGATATTACACATTAAACCATATAAGTGGTTAATAAATTGTATCCAACAGACATATTTTAAGTTTAAAAAATGTCAACACAGCTTAATCCTGAAATATGAAAAAACAGGCTTTTCCAAGAAGTTTTTGCACTGCCTTGCAATGCAATTCTACAAGACTTCCAAACAAGCCTAATTTGCATTATAATGCATTATTCAGATCAGTGAACTGTTTAAAACATGATTCTGAGGTAAAATATATTAATATTTAACTAAGCACCCTAAATTTTATATTTTTTGGTTAATTTCATTTTCCAGTTCATTTACGTTTTTATACTGTGAAAAATGCTCAGCAGGGAAGGGCAATTTTACTTCATCTCTTATGTAACAGTACTCTTAAATATGATGAAAATAATATACATACTAATATATGAATAAATTTAGTAATGCATCATATATTGATGCAAAATAAATATAAATAATTTAACTGACTTATCACTGCTTGAATCTTCATAAAAAGTTCAACAGATGTCTACAGTTGATTAAAAAAATTCATTATATACTCATCTGGACCAAATTAAAAATTGTGTGTATGTGTGTGTTCATGTATCTAAGTATGTACACACGTACATGTATACACACACAAATGCACGCACACAAATACATTTTTTAATTCATTCCCGATAGAGGAGTACCAAAACTTAATCAGAAAAAAACTAAAAAATCATTAGATATGGGAATGAAATTTGCACAATTTAGGTTTCATTAATTCAATAAATTTTATATATCGCAAGAACACATTTTCTTAGTTAAGGATAAAAATTAAAAAGTGCGAGATGCAGTCATCTGCTGGAAGATGTGATAAAAAACGTGTTTGCCAGTAAAGTGAGACAGCTGGCAGGTATATGTAAAGAAATATTTGTTTTAAAGCTGCTTTTAACATTTACTGCTTAGTTTGTTAAACTACCGTAACTGTTTAACTGCACGATTATTAATTTGCCGAAACATTTTTGCTCTGGAAGAAGATGGCATTAAATTAGTCCTGAAATCAATAAAATTTTAATAAGAATTTATATCAATCTAAGATTACATTTTTCACAGAATTTTAATTTACTATATTTATCCTTAAACCACTGGTGAAAACAAAGATTTCAGAAAAGGTTTCCTTTCAGGCATTAAAAAAACAACCACTAATCAATGTAATAACAGAATAGAAACCGATTCTTTGCATTTTCCTTTAAACTTATTCCTGATGTTATTTTATTTTATATGCAGCCCACTGCAGTACCTAAAAACTCATTCTCAAATGTGTCAAAATAAAAACACAACCTTTCATTTTTAAATGATGCGAAAATAAAAGACTATCATGTTTCAGTTTCTAGTAAAATGACACTACAATTGTTCATGCTTTTTAAATATTTTATTTCTCATTAAAAAGCACAAGATCAAAGGTATTCAAATTTAATCATGTCATAAAGTTACATACAAAAGGCAGCACTGCAAATTTCCTAATGATAGCTTCCTAAATGTAACTAAATTACTTTAATATTAATAATCATTATTAACTACATTAAGCAGAATTGATAGATAAAAGAAAAATATTGAATTTACTTAATTTTAGTAACAGACCATAATTATTTACTAATAATAGTAAAAAATGACCCATTACAAAAGGTTGTGGCACTAGTATATCCCAAATGTATTTCTTCCCTAATTACATCTGAGTAATTCCTTTCCTTCAACTACAATTTCTTAAATCCCAAATTACTGCAATCTACAAAATAATATAAATGTAACTATCTTAATATCTTATGGCTAAGTTACTTTTGTTTTAAAAAATTCAAACTGTAATTTGTACAGAGGGAAAAAAATTAAGCTATATTTAAATTTAAAGAGATCAAACTATGCCACTACAATGTTTCACTATTCAAATATCGCATCACCTGCTAAATCAAATGTTAAAAGCATGCATTATAAGAATAGTGAGATGTTCTAATTCTTACACAAATTTCAATTAAACATATATACATCACATAATGTATTATGTTATTGTATTAGCTACATTATAATCTATTTAATTTTCTTTCTTTTCAGTTTCAATCATTTTTCAACTAAATATAGAGTTTTGACGAATTTTAAAGCAGTGAATCTTATTAATCAACATTGAGAAACAATGAACAAAATTTTCTGACTTAAAAATCACAATTTCTATACAACTTTCACACTATTCATGATGAATTAAAAATATATATATAAAGTTAAATAAGCAACAAACAATTGCAACAAAAAAAAATGAATAAAATTGCACATTAGAAAATTACCTTAAACGAAAACAGTACACTGATTTGATGATGTATGTATCACAGCCTGCTTTTGATAAATCAGCATAGGATACCAATGAATTATTTATTACAACTACATGTTATTCAGCTACTTTATTAAAAACTTCATGGATTTCAGATGTGTAATTAAACCTTTCTTCTGCAGAACATGAAGTCAGCTTTTATAATAAGAGGTATTCTCATGCAATTTAAATAGCATTTTAAAGTCAATTAGGAAAGAAAGAAAACAGAAATATCGCATCTCTAAATAACAAATTAGAGAATAAGGAAAGAATTGTCTCAATAACTTAGCAAGATTTAGAACAACTGGGGAACATCGCAAAATACACGATGCACAGAGCCCGGAGAGCATTTTTTTCCCGATACAAAACCGAAATAAAATTCGAAATTAAAAAAAAAAAAATTAAACTATGGAAAATTATTCGCTTATTTTTATTTAAAATTTAAAACACTGGGGCCAATTTGACACGATTTAATATATAAAACTTTTAAAGTGACAGTCAAACTTCCATTTAATATGAATGTGAACAATCACAACAGAGCTGCTAGAATAGTACACGAGAAGTATGATAAAGATTACTGTTCTTTTGTAATGGCGGTTAACAAATTGAAATTGTTGCCTACAAATACTTAGGCATGTAGTATCACACAAAGTAATTCGTCTATTCAAAATAAGACCTTCACAAATCACTCGCACACCGCTGAATGAAACAGAAACTTCGTGTGAATAATCTAGTTTCGAGGCTACTTTGCGAAGATTTTCAAGTACAGGCCAGGAAATTATTACAAGTTTAATTTCTCTGAAAATACGCATACAAACTAATGATATAAAATAATACAAAAAAGTCCTGCATATTTATCAATATACAGCTCACAGTATAAAAATATGAAGAAAACAAGAATTACTTTTTAAAAACAAGCCGTTGAATTTGGTCGATTAGCGGCAATCTCGACCTACTACCACAACGTTTCTAACCACCATTAAATTGCATCTGACGTCACAACAAGCGCTGCTTGTTGCCAGTTTGTAATAAAGATATTTTTAACTCAGAAAAAAAAAACTTTTATTCAAATTTTTGAAAACTATAATGACTTGCAACTGAAATGACGAACATTTCGTGATAAAACAAGGAACATTCAATCATAGTCATCATGAAAATAAAAGATATTAGTGACTTTTTCGTTAATTTTTTTACAATTGATTGGAATTTCATAAGTGCTGGTGAAAATCATTCTCTCAATATTTCTCAGTCTGTTGTCCTCAGACCACAAGTAGTTTTTGTACCCGTGACTAGGTTTGTGTGCGTTGTGAGGAAAATCATGAATCTGGAGGGAGGGCGCTGTGATCACGAACGGTAGAGACAGCAGCTTGGCTAGCTCCGACATTTTTATGTGTGTTTTCCGGAAAAAAGCCTTAATTAATTAAAGAAATTTTTAAAAATTTTCTCCGAAGTGTCTCGTCCTCAAATGTGACAGTTTTTCTGTGCAAAAGGGGTCTCATCTTCCTCGCTGTTCATTCTTCTGCAATCCGAAGGAAAACAGGAGCTTTCAGATAAGTAGCCTTATTTTCTCTAAACTAAATCAAATATATATTATTAGAGTGCCTTCAAATTCATTTATTTATTATGGTTGTAGGCCTCTGACATTAAATAATAGTTAGAAATTGCTTTATATTATATGCTTGTTTTTACTGTAACCTGTAGTGACGCTATCCTTATCAGTAGACGCCGTCTGTCAGCACTCCCCATCTGGGCCCCTTTGAGGAATTTCTCGAGACGGGGCAAGGGGATCTTGGGCATCGATAAATGTAAAAGGTTGCAGTTTTACTGTTTTCAATTGCATTTTTTTTTTTTCAGTTCGCAAATAAAGAATACAATAAGATTAATTTATATTTCCTTGAATACAGCTCTTAGAGTTATGAGCATATACTAATAAAGTATGCCTCAACTTGTTAGACTAGTACAAATATATAGTAAACTATGATGGTTAAATTATTAAATAAATATAATATTAAAAAGAAATAATTAAAAAAAATTCTGATATTTATTTATCTATTTAATTTTGCTGATGTGCTCTTGCACTGTGTATGGTTTTATGATCTTGTCTGATGTTGTTTGAAAAAAAAAGGTTTGAATATATTTGGTTTCCGCAATACTATATGTTACCTTACTTAATATATACTTTTGTTTGGACACAATCGTATTTAGGAGATTTTCCTACTTCTTTTCCTTTTCTTTCTATAGGCCCTTTTATTTTTTTTTTCCTCTCCATTACTTTTGGGCCATTTATTTTTGATTTTATTTTGTCAAATATTTTTTTCCTGGCCTTTAGAACTCGTATAAAATATACGAAGTTCCTTTTTAATCTCCTCTGAAATGGCTCTTTTTCTATATACCTTTCTTTCGCACCCTAGCTTGATTTTTCGCCCATCGGAGCAGAAAGACTTAGCGGGTGCAAAACAAGACATCTGTCTTCTTTGTCTGTCTGTCTGTCTTAAATCATGAATCTAAAAACAGCCCAGTTGACAAAAATAAGCTGGCCACTGGCTGCCATTTTGGTGGTCTACACCCAGCTAACTTCTCCCAGTGTCCAGCTAGACCACAAGGAGCCTTAGACCACAACAAACTAAGCAGAAATTCACACCCAGCAATCCATCAACCAAAAATCCTTTTAATTTACAAGACAACAACTTTCCACCTCTAACTAAAGAAACGGATTCTCTGGAACCTGAAAATACTAAGAACTCCAACTTATCTGAAACCCCAACCTCAAGCTCCACTTTTTTGGAGTTCATTAAAAATAATATGGATTGTTATTATAGAAGGCCTCAAAACTATGAAGAAACAAACCTAGCCTATAGACAAAATAGGTGCTATTGTGGACATTCTTGACAACATTAGTAATGGCCTTTAACAAGCCATGCAGTATTAATCTGTAGGCAACAATTATTATTGGTCATAATAACTACAACTACTTCTATTAGTTAATAACTTCTACTTTCACTTCACGCATCGCTCAGCTGAAGTGTTGTTATCATGAAGGCTATTCTAACCTCCATAGTTGTTATGACTAAGCTCAAGAAGGGGAATTACCGAGCGCTAGATAGAATAATAAAATGTTGTAATACAAAAAATTGATACTTGCTTCTGTTTTTGCCGTTTAAATTATCATACAAAAAGAACGTTGCAAGCGACTACATACTGGTGACCTCAGAATTATTAATAAAGCTGTCAGAAACGGAAAAGTTGGCGACAAAAGATGAAATAGCACGGGCAAGTGTGAAAATACCTCCTTTTGGGGCCGAAAAGCCAGAAATATGGTTTTACCAAGCGCAGTTTTCCATTTGTGAATAACTGCTGAGGAAACTAAATTCAACTACTTAATTTCGCAATTCGAAGCAAAATTTGTTGAAAGTGTGTGAGATACTATAAGTGACAATAGCAAAGCCAAATATACTGCTGCTAAAGAACGACTCTTGAACGCTTTTAAAGAAAGCTAAAACAAACATCTACAGAGACTTGTGAGTATTGATGGTAAAGCGAAATCGAAACTCAACAGCCAAAGCATTTCATAATTTAAATACATGCTTATTTTGGTTCTAAAAAACAGCATACTTATTTTTTATGATTTCCCTACTTGTTTGCAACATATTTCTTATTTTTTTCACATAAAAATAATATAAGAAGAACAAAGGATCTACAAAAAAAAGTTCATCGTAAAATACCATGGACAAATGAAACCAGGAAAAGTTTTGAAAATGTAAACAAGATATTGCTCAAGTAGCGTTGATGGCCTACCCCAATTCGGATTACCCTCTGTCACTTCTCAGAGATGCATCCGATTTGGCTATTGGATCAGTTATTTAACAAATAGAACCAAATGGATGGAAGCCTATTGCATTTTTTCAAAAATGTTTAGTGATGCCTAGAAAAATTATAGTGCTTACGATCGCGAGCTTTTAGGTATATATTTATCCATTAAACATTTCAAGCATTTTCTTGAAAGCCGTGATATTACTATTTATACGGATCATAAGCCCTTAAAATTTGCTTTTAAACAAAATAGTAACAAAGTCTCTCCCAGACAACTAAGACAGCTACAATATATCTCACGATTCTCTACTAACATGCGCCATATAAGTGGTCAAAACAATGTGGTTGCAGACAGGCTATCTAGAATTGAGAGCATCGACTCACCTGTAATTGATTTTGATCTAATAGCAGATGCGCAAATTAATGATTATGAACTGCAACAGTTGAAATTACATTCCAAATCATTGCATATCAAACAGCACCAGTTATCATCAGGAAAACTCTATTATATTGCGATACCTCTAGATCCAGTATCAGGCCATTCATATCTAAAAACTTTCGGATAAAAATATTTAATACAATTCATGGTTTAGCTCACCCTGGAATTCGAAGTACCGTAAAAGAAATTACTAAAAGATTCATTTGGCCAGCTATTAAAAAAGATGTTAAGCAGTAGGCCCAAACTTGTATCGACTGTCAGAAAAATAAAGTACCTAAACATACAAAATCAGAATATTCTCAATATCAAGCATCAGACGAAAGATTTAGTGTCGTGCACATTGATTTTATTGGGCCTTATTCATCTTCTAATGGATACGCATATTGTTTGACGTATAATGATCGGTTTACCTCTTGGATGGAAGTAGTAACGTTATCAAATATCACTGCCGAAAGTATAGCAAGAGCTTTTTGTGAACAATGGATAACACGATTTGGTGTACCTTCTTGTGTTATTACTGACAGAGGAACTCCGTTTATTTCAGAACTATTTCGAAATTTGGCCTCGCTATGCGGTGTAAAAGTGAACCATACAACTTCTTACCATCCTCAGAGTAATGGAAAGATTAAGCGTCTACACCGTACTTTAAAAACAGCCGTTAGATGTCTTAATTCTCTTTATTGGACAGAAACATTACGAACAGTTCTTATGGGTTTGAGAGCTGCTCTACATGAGGACTGTAAATATACAATAACTGAAATGGTTTATGGCAAAACTATTAAATTACCTTGCGAATTTTTGAAGAATCAAACTTGCCAATATCTAATGATAATTTTGTAAATAATTTTCGAAATCAGATGTGCTCTCGTAAAGCCACCAATCCCAATCCAAATGTAAACAAAAGATTTTCATCCCAAAAGATTTGTATACATGCTCGCATGTTTTCTGCGGTTTGACAGACTAAAAAAACCATATGAAGGATGCTTTTTGGTACTGCAAAGAACCCCGAAATATTTTCTTCTATCAATAAAAATGAACAAGTTAATATTTCTGTGGATAGGCTAAAACCAGCTTATGTGTTACAACCTCATGAACTTTTGTCTCCGACTTCAAAAAATGATCATACATCTGTGCCAAGTGAGCAAACATCTGTGCCAAGTCAGCAACTAAAACAACCTAAAAAATCAACACGCTGTGGAAGACAAGTAAAACGTCCTGTTCGGTTCAATGACGTTACTGACTCTTCTTGCCATTATAACTCTTTGATATTCATTTAAATTTATGTTTTTGTTTGTGTACATTATTTCAATTTATATATTTGTATCTTCTCTCCCACCATATTTTCAGAGTAACGTAACTTCGTTACTGTAGGGTAGTGATGTAGGCAACAATAATTATTGGTCATAATAACTACAACTACTTCTATTAGGTTATAACTTCTACTTTCACTTCATCCATCGCTCAGCTGAAGTGTTGTTATGACTAAGATCAAGAAGGGGAATAACCGAGCGCTAGAAAGAATAATAAAATGTTGTAATACTAAAAATTGATAATTGCTTTTGTTTTTGTCGCTTAAATTACCATACAAAAAGAACGTTGTAAGCGACTACAAATCTGAGAAACATAAAAATTCTTTCATGGAATGCTAATAGCCTATTTAACAAAAAAGACGAATTTGGTGACCTTCTTCTGGAACTAGAGCCTGACGTAATTCTTATTCAGGAAACTCATTTGAAACCTGCACTAAAAGTGCTTTACGCAAACTATTCGACTTACCGTGTGGACCGAGAAAACGGACGCGGAGGTGGAGCCATCACTTTTGTCAAAAGAAGAATCCGACATCAACTCAAACAAAATTTTTCTACTCTTTTGAAAGTAATACCATCGAAATTCAAATTTAGGACAAAAAATTCATTATCTCATACCTCCTAATAATAGTCCCATCATGTCTAAAATTGAACATCTACTGGATTTTTAACTCATCTGCTGTAATTGGAGGCGATGTCAATGCTAAGCATCAATGCTGGAATGAAGGAGTTAGCAACAGAAAAGGACAAGAAATTTTTAGCATGATTCAAAATGAAAATTGTACCATTCATGTCACTGATGAACCTACGCATTACGGCTATAACAGCTCTTCTATTATTGACTGTTTTCGCTCCAACAGCCTCGACAATAATTGCCAAATTTCTGTTATGCCAGCTCGCTCATCTGACCATAATCCCATCCCTTTGAAATCAGCATTAATAGTTACTTACCTTCACTGGGTAGGAGTATTGGTGTTACAGACTGGAAGAAATTCACAAAAATAATTTCAGATACCATTCCTGAAAATCCCCAAATCTGATTTTGAGTCTGAAATCAAGAAGTTTATCACCTATATTTAACATGCTAACAGTTTCTCTACCAATAAGTTCATCAGTTCCAATTCTTTTCTTCCTGTTCCAGCCAGTATAAGACAAAAAACTCAAATGAAAAAATCGTATTAGGAAAAACTGGCAAAATACACGAAACCCAAGGCTCAAAACGCAACTGAACCCTCTTCAGCGTGACATCAAAAAGGACATTAATAACTTCAAGACACAACGCTGGCGAAACTTCCTTAACTCTCTCACAATTGAAGATAATGCTCTTTTTGACACTGCTAAGAAATTTAAGAAACCCTTCAAGCAAATACCGCCACTTCATGGTACCAACGGAATGGTTTATTCTGACGAAGATAAAGCCAGCACCTTTGCAGATATACTAGAAGAAACGTTTACGCCCAATACCACCCCTTAGGACAACAATCATATCTTCAAAATTAATGAAACTGTTAGCACCTTTTTAAAAATCCCAGGTCCTTTGAATTTTACATTCCTCGCCCCGCCTAAACTGGTTGCCGACTATATTAGTTCTTAAAAACCCAGAAAAGCTCCAGGTATTGATGGTATTTCTGCCAAAGCTATGAAGCATCTTCCTAACAATGCGATCATTTGTTTTACTAAGATTATCAACTCTGTCACCAAATTTTTTTACTTTAATTTATGGAAATATACCATCATCGTCGTCTTCCCCAAACCTCATCAAAGTTCAACATTTTCGCAGAACTATCACCCAATTGGCCTTCTCAGCCAGCTTTCTAAAATAACTGAAAAAAATTATTCTATATCATCTTAATCAAATTATTCCACAGAGCTCCTACACTCCAGAAGAAGAGTTTGGCTTCCATCATCTTCATAGTACTAATCACCAGCTGCTTCGTGTCATCAACTATTTTGCTGATGGTTTCAATTGTAAGTTCCCAACTGGAGCCATTTTCCTAGATATTGCGAAAACTTTTGATAGGGTCTGGCATCGGGGACTTATTTACAAACTTATCAAGTTGAACTTCCCCGATCATTGTATAAGACTTATTGCTTCCTATCTCCAAGACTGAAGCTTTGCAGTGAAAATTGAAAATTCTGTTTCTACCACGATAACATTTTCGCTGGAGTGCCCCAAGGATCAGAACTTTCACCATATTTATATAATATTTACACCTACGATGTTCCTAAAGACCCACAAATTATCATAGCTCTTTTCGCAGATGATACTGCAGTTATGACCCAAGCTTCTACAGTTATAGTTGTCCAGCTCCTTCTTCAACATTACCTCAATCATCCAAAAAAATGGCTCACTTCTTGGAGGATTGCAGTTGATACTGAAAAATCAAAAGCAATTATTTTTTGTAAAGGACAAACAAATTTCACTCCACCAAGACCTCTTCTATTTGATGTAGGAATTGACTGGATTGACGAAGGTCAAATATCTAGGCGTCATTTTAGATAAAAAAATTTACTTTTCAGAAACATTTCAGGGAAACTGTGAAAAAAATTAATATAACGCTTGCAACTATGCGCCCACTTCTTGGCAGAAGTCATATGCCCGTTTCGAATAAACTCATCCTATATAAATCTATACTTCGACCAGCATTACTCTATGCTAGTCCTGTCTGGGGCCACGCTGCCAAAACTCATCTTCTACACTCTTTTCTGTTCTCACTCATTATAACAACTGCATCAGCTCTCTTAGATGTTCTTCATTTCCCAGAGAAAAACACAAATATTCATCTGACATTCTCCATCCTTAACATTTGTAACCCATACTTGACTCTTTAGTTCACTGATTTGAACCTTCTACCAGCAAATCCCCTTGTTCGTCGACTGATGGAGGCCTCTTGATTTATATTTATGTCTTTTTGTACATACTTATTAGTTTGTTCTACCGATGCTCTTCACCTGATGCAGAGTAAAAGAAAGCAATGCTTTCTGAAACTGTAATTCACATATGACAAGAGAGAGATAAGTAGTTTTTAAAATCTCACATTGCAGTCCTCTTAGATTTTAAAAAATTCAAATTATCTGCGTATAATTAGCTTACTAATATGCTGCTGTCGCCGAGTGTACGCACCATTTGTTTGCACAGAGCACGTGCAAAATATGCTATTATAAGTGCGGACTTTAATGCACACCACCGTAATTGGTACTGCAATATAACTAATATATATGGACTGTAGAGACATTAGGTATTTTTTAAAGCAGGAGTTGTGAAAAATGAGCAACGCCTTCGCCGGGAAACGAACCACGGACCTCTCGGTTGCGCGTCGAGCGTGCTGACCACTACACCACGAAGGCATGCGAAGAAGGCGAAAAAGATACCTTATAGGACATGTCATTCACAAATCGACCAATCAGGCAAACCGTATTATTGCAGCTCTGTCCACCCCCAGCAGGCTATAACGATCGGTCGGCTAGTATTATTGATTTCTTCTTGATCAGAAGTGTTACTACCTGACTTATATTACTAGTGTAGATGAACTTTCATTTGATCATAATCCTGTTATTATGGACACTGCAATTAGTCGTTATAGCACAGCAGTAAAAAGAGCCTTTAAACAAATGGTGTAACTACACCAAAGCTCTCAACAATACTCAGTACACTAATTCCACAATACAAACAGGGAATTAGTTAGATAACTTAGTTAATGCATTCACAGAACTCTATAGTGCTTTATAACCGTAAGAAAGTTCCTGCCTCAAAAAATGGGAAAACTCTGAAGTTAAAGTTCTGAAACATAGAAGAAGCGCCACTCGCCGTGCATGGCAAGATGTCCTGATAATAAAGCCAAGATGAATCGACTTCACAACGAAGTCCCTTATCAAAAAACATGCACAGAACTGGTCCAGGTATCTAGAGTCATCCTAAGATGATAACTCGCTATGGGAGGCGATTTCTAGAAACAAGGGAGGCTACACTGCTATTCCGCCCTTAAAAGGACAAAACGGGATCTCATACACCGAACTGGAGAAAGCGAAGCGGATCACTATGCTTCCCAATTCACCTTAAACAAAATATCAGATTCAGAAACAGAACAGGCAGTCTCATGTACACTTACGGAATAGTGTTCAAAACTACCTATATACAACATTATCCACGTCCAGCTTTCAGAGATTCTGAGTTATACTGAGAAGAGAAAAACCAAGAAGGGCGCTGGAATTGACCGCACCAGTAATAAAATGATCAAGCATATGGGAGCGGTTATGATATGCATATTTACAGACATCAGAAATGACATCCTGGAGTAAGCATAATTTCCACAAGTTTGAAAAACAGCTCTTATTTCACCAATACCTAAGCCTAGCAAACACTGAATGACCCCGTATCCTACCGACCAGTCAGCTTGCTTGCTGGTCTCAGTAAGATCGCTGAATGTGTAATACACAGACGGATACTGAACTGATCAACGAAGCATCATTCTACCTGAAAAGCGTGGGTTCCGGCCTCAACAGTCTACGGTACACCAACTTCTAAGTGCTGTTGAAGATATCTTGGACAGATTTAGCAGCCAGGGATCGACTGGTGGACTATTTTTCGATGTTTCAAAGCCCTTTGATCGCGTTTGGGTGGAAGGAATAACTCACGAACTTATTGCTCTGGGTTTTTTAGACTACATCACACACACAGTTAATTTCCATCTCACCGACAGATACTTTGTCATTCACTTGAAATATACATACTCCAGAAACCAGCAAATCAAAGCTGGTATACCACAAGGGTCAATCGTGGCCCAAAAGTTTCCTTACTCTATGCGAACGATATACGCCGCAGTCCCAACAAAACACAACACTTTCCATGTATGAAGATAATACTGCAATCCTCGCAAGAAACGCATCTATGGATTCAGTTAAATATGCACTATAAAATCACATACATGCACTAAAGTCCTGGCTTCAGGAGCTATCATCTTTAATATTTGTATGTATAATACTGCTTTTCAAACAGGTGACCTATCTTGGCGTTAATCCCTAAGTTTTAAAAGTGTAAAGCTACTCTCCACCCGTTAATTATCCGGAACTCGGTTTTATCCCCTGACAACAAGTTATTCATCTATTAGACCATGTTGCTCCCTATTATTACTTACGCCTGTGCCGTCTGGGATTTTGTATGTAGAGCCGCATTTTAGAGACTACAAATTACTCAAAACATTACGCTATTCCAAACTGCTCGTGTTCGCTGGTTCTATCGAAATGTACACAAAGAGCTTGGCACCTATACTGTATTTACCTATACTGTATATACCTATTACTGTATTTGTTGCAAAAACTGATAAAAAAATTAACAGAATTTCCAGGGTTAACAGCCCCTTAATGCCAATGCTAAATTATGCTCTTTATCATGCAATTAACAGAAGATGGCCTGGAACAGTTCTCTGACATTTAGACTGAATAATGTATTCATTTGTTGTTGTGCTTTGTTTCTTGTCTCGCCCTTCCCCCAAATTATCATTTGTCGACTACCCATGTTATTTCTGTTTGTGTTGTTATTTGTATATTATTATTTGGAACAAAGCCTGAAGTTTTCTGGTGCTCTTCTTACTTTCAGTCAACAGCTAAGCTTCCACCAACCAATCATTATGCTTTCAGTCACGTCTACCGTCTGATCCATACCAACGCTCCCATTTCTCCATCGATGCATTACATACAAGCTTCGACATGGACGGACATGCTTAATTTCGTATAGCCTTTATTACCAACAATTTGCTATCTTTTTTTCACCTTACAAGAAATTGCTATCTGGAACGCTATTCTGCTTTTATGTTATTTTTCCATGCTACGTTGATCACATATCTTGTTAAGCTGGGATAGGTCTCCAGCCCAGGAACCTGTGTTTCGTGGCCTGTGGCCACCTAAGAAGGGACGGGTCCGAGAATTTCCTACTCCTCCTTCCTTGCGACCAATTTCCTGAGAGGACTTTCTACTTACCGCATATTTAAAATGCCGCATAGACACTGCACATTTAACAGACATCTATACCTTCTCCGGGATTCGTACCTGGGCCCTTCGGTACGGCAATATCGTTGATCACTATCTAGGTTGGACGACAACAGCAGATTTTTAGTATGTATAATAAAAAATGATGAGATTCTTGCTTCAAGTACCTGAATGCGTTTATTCCATACAAACTCTTTTCGTAATTGCATTAAGATTGAAAATTTCATCTGTGTAAATTCTGCAATATTTCTATTTTTTAATGCGCCCTGCTTGTTCAATTGTCATATTGAGTATACACTAATACTTCGCTTGGTCAAAATTTTTGATGAAAGGGTTGCCGAAACTAGGAATTCAAAGGTAAGTGAAACTGAATATCAAAACATACAGTTTAAATTAAGGCAAATTCAAAGGCGAATTTTTTATATTTAATTTTTTTGAAGATGTGTCCTTTCAGTTTTTGCTTATTGAAACTTGATGATATTTGGACTGGTTCTTCTTGTTTGTCCGTATGTATATCGTAATGCGTAGTTTAAAACTAAGTATTTAGCAATATAAACTAAGTCTAAGAATTAACGGTTTTCATCATTTCTCGTCTTTTTTAATTAAAATGTATGAAATATAAATCTTATAGTAATCCTTTTACAAAAAATGTTTCAAATAGCTAGTTTTGTTTCAGAATATTACAGATAATTTAAAAATTTATTCTCTAATATGTGAGTGACTGGTCTTAAAATCGTCAAAATTACATGATTTAAAATACTTGCACCCAATATTAAGATCGGATCAATGTGTACGCCAAAATAAACGTTGAATTCGGTTGACTAGAAAAGTATGGGAGATGTTTTGTTCCTCTGTTACATGCCAACGGTTTCGTAATAAATTGAATACACAAAGGTCCGATGATAGGTTGCTAAAATGTATTTTATTAAAAGAAACACTTCAGAGATCTGGAAATTTTTCACAGAAATAATCTTACAGGTATTCACATTATCACACAGTACAGGCAGTCGTTACACTTCAAACTACTAAGAACGTCAAACATAACGAAATACAAAGCAAAGCTAAAGAGCGAAGCTAGTAAATCTGAGATAGTATTCAGAACTCAGCTTGAGCTAAGAGCTAACAACAGCAGAGAGCAGATGCTCTTTCAGGTCTTAGATAGTTTTCACCCGACTGCCGAGATATTTCTTGTACATTCTGCTTCGCGAAATTACTGGAAGGCAATATGAGGATCGAATTACTGTTGCAGCTAATTTAGTGATCATTACATTTATACTGTCTCGATATGTCGAAAAAGTCAGAATACCCGCAATAGGTATACCTATTACGGGATACAGGGACAGGACCAAAATGTCACCAAATGGTCGCCAAGTTTAGAGACTTTTGCCGATTTCTCACCAAATCTGGTGACAAAAAGTAGTCGCCAAAACCTTTGCCAACTTGGCGATATCTTGCCAAAATGTCGAAATATCCATTTACTCAATGTTAAATAGACTTTCCCCTGTATTCTGACTTTTCCGGCATAGCTTGTCTCTTAAGATATTTTATGTTACATTATACAAAAGAAATACAACAACTTTACATATATTTGCACTAAAATCATCTGTCTATGCACAAAATTCGTAACACCTCTGTCATTTGTTAAGCATGCTTTAACTAAAATATTTGTTTGTGGGGTTTTTACTTTAATTTTAATTTGCAGCTAAATGTCTAGAAAATGAAAAGCAGTCTCTTCGAAAGGCACAACTGAAATTTAAAAGAAAATTTGATAAGACTGCAAAATTTATTGAAATAAAACTAGCGGAAAAACTGAGCATTCTTAGCCAACACTGAATGTAAATGTTTTTGAAAGGAGGAAACTGGAAAGAAAGAACAATTTTTAGAAAATCTGCTTCAAAGAAGTTGCGTGTTCAAAGCGAAAATATCTGAAAGTTCAAAACAAATTTTGCTAAATTTTTTCACTCGTCAAAGTTTTCAAAGTTCAGTGCGTCAAAAATTCTAACGAACTGGCTTTTCTTAAAAGAAAAGACAGAAAAATGAGGTCGCAGGTAAATATTAAGGGCGACGCTATTTCATATGAATGCCGTTTAAAATTAAATTATATCATAGAATGTCATATTACATCCCAAGCGAGGAATCCAAAGATGTCTCAGCCGAATTTCAAGAAGATTTAAGAATACATCAAAAGAAGTATATGGATATTAGCTAAAGGTGTTTTTAATGTTGACGAAACCAGTCTTCTCTTTCATCTCATGCCTTTAAAATTCAGCTCTAAAGACGTTCAGTCTCATGGTTAAAACTTCTTCACTATTCTAACTCTTACCCAAACGCTGATGAAACGGAAGGCGATGCCTCCGCTTATGTGACTGTTTAAAAACCAAGCTGTTTCAAAATTATTTACGGTGTATGGCAAGTAAAAGTGGGTGAATGCTTGTGGATATATCTGCTGAATGACTGAAGAAAATCATTAAAGCATTACGGTTTTCTTGAGATTAAAAAAAAATTGTATAGAATTAATTTTTTTAATTGTGTTCTATTCTACTTAATTTTTTTTATTTAAAAAGGAAAAAATTTGAATTATTTCGGAAGATGGATAACATTTTAACAAAATAAAAGTAGGAAGGCAAAACTGTGTAAAGCAATGGCACAATGGTGAAACTGTGTTTAACGAGTGGAAAATTGAGTGCATGCATCATAAATTAAAATTAAAAAAAATATAATAAATTAAAATGTCGATTATGCATCATTCTCATTTATATAACTTTTCGGAATGTCCTTTTGAAAGACATATTAACACCTTGCTTTACTGCATTATCTCTTTTAATACACTCCTCAAAAGTGGAATTGCAACACCAAGAAAAAATCCTCGTAGCATGATGTAAATCACAGGATCGAGAGTTGTGAGATGGATATGCAAATGATTAAAAAACCAGACAGAATCATTATAAACCAATTTATTCAGTATGTAATGTGCCCACCTCGGCAGCGATACAGGCTGCAATCCTGCGAGGCATGCTGAGTTTATTGATGGCTGCCTGAGGTAGTCTTTACCAAGCCACATCCACTGCTGTACGCAGATCATCCAGGTTTTGCGTCCGTGGCTAATGTCACGTCCAATGACATCCCACAGGTGTTCGATGGGATTCAGGCCTGAAGAGGCTGCCGGCGAGGGTAGACTATCAAATTCGGTCAGGCTGTTAAGAGTACACCATGCGACATGCGGCTTGGTATTGTCTTGCTGGAATACAATGTTGAGTGTTTTCTGCAACCAGGGCAGAACAACAGCCTTCACAATTTGCGTGACACAGCGGTCCGCCGTCAAACTGCCGTTAACGTGTACCAGAGGCGGATCAAACATTAGGCTACCCGAAACTATAATGCCCGGTGCAGAACCGGTGTGACACTCGGCGAAATGGGCTGTTTCGTAGCGTCCTCATTGCCATATCCGTCAACGGCCGCCATTCCTCCACAGACAGAAACGAGATTCATCCGTGAACAAAACCCGATGCCATTCAATGGTCCACGCACTATGACGCTGACATCACATCAGGCGTCTAATCTTATGTTCAGCAGTCAGTGGTACCCCTGTGGCTGGTACCCGTGAACGTAAGTGTGCTTCATGCAATCTATTGCGTATAGTTTGGGTGGACACAGAATACCGAATACCGCTGAGGAGGCGTCCGACCTATGGTTCAACCAGATCCACCTGCTCCTGGAGGCAACCGGATTCGCATGTTACGTGACGTAGAGAAAGTGTCTCCAATACTTGACCGCCGAATACGCCGGTCTGAGCGCTCTGATGTGTACCTGTGACTATCACTTCCCCTTCGAAGTGCATGTACACCTTCCTGAATCCATCGTGTGACGCAAAGTTGGCTGATACTCACTTTGTGCCCAACACGAGTGGCTGTTGTGCGCAGTGACAATGAGGTACTTTAAAATGCCAAAATAACCCTAAAATACTATGCATTCTAAAGTTCAATATTTTTTATGAATAGTTTATAAGCGTGAAATTTTGTGTACTAATTTGTTACCCTTAATAATGCATTTACTATTTTTATTTTATATTTCAATAAATAAAATACCTTTTTTGCCATAACATAACATTGCAATATGTACTGCACTCAACATTGTATATAAACAAATCATTATTTCGCATTTAGCAGATTCTTTTTTTAAAAAAAAAAGGAAAGTAATGTCCAATTAAAGTAACCTATGTAAAAGTAATAAAATTATCTTTTCTTAAAAAAATAACATATTTTGTTTATTTTTTATTCTGTATTTTTTATTTTCGTATCTTCAGTATCAATAAATTTTTGACTTCATTCAAAATAATTTTTAGGAAAGATGCATAAAAATTTCCTCATTTTAAATTCACTAAAAGTTTGCATAGTTAGTCAATTTTTTAAAAAAAATTTGTGATGCATAATTTCGGAGAAATTCTACGCGCAAGCATAAAAATTATAGTTATGAGAAATTTTAACTTGAAGATATACTTCAAATCTTACAATACACATTATTTTTTTAATTAAGAAATTTAAAAATGTATTTATATATTAAAGTTTGTAAATATGCTTAATCATATATTCAAACAATATTGCATACATAATTATGATGCATTTAATTGAGACAATGAAAAGTGAGGAGTTGAAATTTTCATATGCTTTCAAATTTTATTATAGTTTTAAAAGGTTTATGGTACGAAGCATAATAAATGGACATTTCATACAAATAGTGTTTATATAATCAGTCAGTATTTCTCGAAATTCTAATCAGCGAATTCAGAGAAATCATGCACGAAAGAAAAAAAATTCCCATTTTTGTGAAATCATAATTGGAAAATGAAATTACCTGGAGATTCTGTAAATACATTACTTAATTTTCTATCATGTTTCACTTTATAAAAATGTATACAGGAACATTTTATATACGTAAGTGGGGTGATTTAATATCAGGCATTTGCTGAAACTCAGATATAAAGAAATCGTTTGCTCTTTAAATCGCAAAAAACATAGAGCTATATTTTTGCCATAACTTTGGTTAAAGAGAGAATTTTTACATTGACCTTTCTTCACATATGTTTTCTTGCAAAAAATCATATTTTAATATAAAAACAAATTTCGATTTTGTGTACCTGATCTAAATGTACCTGATCCCTTAAATATGTCTGTCAGGCATTTGTAATTTCCTTTCGCACTAACTTTCTGATGGCAGAAAAGTACTGGTATTTTTTAAAAATTATTAAGGGATATTATTATTCTTGGTCTTTGAAAAAAAAATAAATGCTTTTTGAAATGAGCAAAGCCTGATTTCTACAGGAGCAGACAAGGCGCGTGCCCGTGGCTTTCACTTTCAATGAATCCTCCAAAACCTCATAATGTGTTTGTTTTTAAACTGGCATTCCTCATGACCATCATGTAGTTCTCTCTATAGGTTGAAATACGATCAGATTTGATTGCAGACCAATGACGACATGTGAAAAAGATTCCGCGAAAATAATTAGTTTCGACAGTTGCCGATAGGGAAATAGGGCGCTGTTGCAGTCTATACAGCAAAGAGCTAGACAAATCAATAAAAAAGAAGAAACTTTATTCCAGCATTGCTTCCAGCACATGAACTCTCCCAAAGTGTTACAGAGATGACATTTTAGAGCACCATACCATTTTACTTAATAAAAGCGCTTCGCTGACGAAGGTATAGGCCTTTTGCTACGTGACCATCCTTCTCGCGGATACTAGACACTGCGTACTGTACACGATATTCTCTTCTACCGACTGTAGCATGCCATCAGGAATGCTCGGCACAGTCTATGATGTGCTGTCCTTTAATGTCGTCAAAGTAGGAGCACCACCAAGATAGTCCTTATACTTCAAATAACCCCCACTAAAAATTCACATGGAATTAGATTCGGGGAGCGAAGCGGCCCTGCAAGTGAAAAAATGCGACTTATGACCCTATCTTCTGTAAAGTGATGGCACAGTTGCCGCTGTACCGATAGCCCAATGTGCGGTGGTGCTCCAGTTTGCATAAAAGTTACTTGATACAGCAACTGCCTCTACTGAAGTTGTGGAGTAACAAAACTAGTCAGCCTTTCGTGATACTTTCGCGTGGTAACGGAGGTGTGCGGTCTTGTTAAAATAATGTTCCCAAAAATGAACGATCCTCTGACGAAATCTGCTGTGATGTCACTTGCCTTGTTTTCCGTTCGTTCAGATGTTGTGATTTTCTTTGTTCTTCGTAATAAGCTTACTTTCCCATTTTTCATTATTACTTGTCGTATTTTTCAACATTTTATGCACCTTTTCACACCTCAAAGAAAGGAATAGTGCTAGTTAACAAAATTCATACTTGATTTTTACTTCCTTCCATAGGAAGTAATGTAATCACGAAAAATTCCGGGTTTCATATTTCAAAGAAAATATTCATTTTGACCGCTACCGAGTGTAATTTAACGATGTTTTTGCATGACATCTGTACGTAAGGACGGAATAAAAGACTCTTTTTCTCCAAACGAATTATAAAACTGAACGTTTTCCCTTAACTCTTCAGCCAAGGTTTTAAGATCGTCTTTTCTAACTTTCGCTAAGAGTGCTATGATATAACCACGTTATGATAGTAAAAAATAAATAAAAAAAACTATCGACTCTTCTATATATATATTGTTAAAAAAATAGCCGTTTCAACTATGAGGAGTAATATTTAAGACATATAACAATATTACCTAAACACATATTTAAGACAATTTACTCTATAATGTGCTCATTATGCATTTAATTATAATTGGTCTACTTGAGGACTTATGATAATACAAGTAATATTTTTCATTTAAATGCTTTACACCCAAGTAGTTTAAAACTCAAATGCTTATAATAATACAACATACCTTATATTTACTTATGGTAATACAATATAATATCATCAAAATTTTAGTGGTATATTTAAGTATGCATTCAAAAGTAAGTTAAATTAAATATATATACATGCTCATAACTAAATATTAACATAAGAACAGTTAAAAATAAGATATTGGAGATTTCTAGTCTTTCCGTTTAAGAGGCACAACAGAAAACTGTTTCAGTTCTTACACAAGCTAATGATTTACACTCCTTAATATTTAAAACATTCAAGAAGGATATGTCAAAATGACAGTTAACACTTAGAACCTTTAGAAATACAGTAATTCTTCTCTCTTACACATTCAATGATATAAGCTTAATTTCAGTACAACCCATCAAAATTTCAGATATTAAACGATCTATTATCACAAGTTCCAGTTTCCTAATATTTGTGTTTTCTTGTATGAAACACAAACAAAAAGCTTTCAGCTTTATAAAAATAATATCGACTAAAAGAAAAGTTACGTGAACTTGTATAATTTAAATTACAGAAATAACTTTAATTAAATTACTTCACTGCCTCAATATAAAATCCAAGGTAGTTACCCTCCTCAATATGTAGACTTGATAGCACTGATTGATGCTTGGAATACAAAACTTAAAACTTTTATAAATGCAGACTTCATACAACACACACAATTTTCGGACACTGCTGGTTCCTCTCTTAAAGGCGATGCTGTAGATCTTGGGACATTGACTATTGCGAACAACTTAGATGAGCTCAGTTTTGGAACTTGACTCTCCTTTCTCTTCTTAAAATTTTTGTGGACGCTAATGGTCCCACTCTTTAAAGCACTTCTTACAACACACACAATTTCCGGACACTGCTTGTTTTCGGGACGACTTCCTGACAGATGAAACTTTTACAGTTTCCTAATATTTTCAGACGCGGACGTTCCCACAAGATGGTGAGGATCTTCGGACATTGACTGTCCCATAAACATTACGATAAGCTAGATTTTTCGAACCTTACGGTCCACTATTAAAACAGGTGAAATTTTTTACACTTCCCTACACGGAAATATTTTTGGACATAAGCCGGTTGCACAAAATTTAAAAATGCTGATAATATTTGGAGGATGATTGTCCCAAAAACTTGAGCTGAATTTCAGATCCTGCGGTCTGAATTCTCTGCAAAATGATGATATCTGGACAATGACTGTCCCACAAACAACTAAGCTGAATTTTAAAGCCGGCGGTCTGCATTTTCTGCAGAGTAACAGATAAGAATTCCAGTTTGATGAGCAACTAAAATTGCTTCTATGGGATATTACAGTCCCACCTTAAAGATTAACTGTATTCAGGAGATTGACGTTAATTTTTATCCGGACTGACGTCTGTAATCGTTTTCCACGGATTTCATATCCCATCTCTGCCATCAATATTTTTTAAGCTGTAACGGAAATTAACCAGACCAGTGGTCTTTTAAATATTTATTTTAAAACTTATGCAAAGATTTCTTGGTTAAATAAAAAGTGAAACATCAGTTAGAGAAAGGAAAGACACAGCTTTTCCGTTGCGTGATGTGACTTACCCCTTCGCCGTTCCTCAGACCGAAACACTTTTTTAGCTTTTTCGTTTCCGTCTCAAGGAAACTGCACAAGGGTTTGTCCTTAACGACTTTGTTCCTTGATCACTTTTCGGCCATTTCGGCGGACCCTGTGGCTCTTTCTCAAGAGAACAGGAAGTTCTCTAATATTATCCGTATATTACAACTGTCTGCTCTGACACCAGTTTCTGTCTTCTACCAAACCGGACTGATTAGTATCTTGTTTCTTCAAACTTCTGAACCATGTCTTCCAATGGGAGATTTCCATGGGTTGTTACGACTTCTAAACTCACTCACGAATATGATTTGACGGTTTGGTTGCTTATTCTTGTGTATAGCAGGGAATTATCCTGCTTTTACCAGATCAATCAATGAATCCCACTAGGGGGGTCTCACCCTTAAATGTTTCTCACAATTGTAGCACCATTAAAGATGAAAGCAAATGGTTTTCTACGAGAAGCACGTTGCCTCTGAGGTCCCACTGCCGGGTAAGAGTACGGAAAACTGGCTATCAAAGTTTGTATCAAATTCATAGCTTCCTTGTGATCACAAAATATCAGCACTGCTGCAATTTCATAGTTGAGTTCAGTAAACTATATGCAATACTTACAGTTAATGCACATGCGATATATCAAACTTATGCAAAAAATATGTATATATTTCAAATTCAAAATCCAGTATATTCAAGGCACTGTAAAAAAAAATCCAAATGACCTATAAATTTGATGAGAAAATTAAACCCAGTTTAAACTTACTGAAACCAGTGTTCTTTGAGACATAACAGTTCATCAAAGCACAATTAAACTCACAAAGAAGAACGGTTGCTATCTTTATAAACTGAATTCCTGACGCCAATGTCGTATACGTAATCAAGCGTTCCCATTTTCAAATTTTACCTGAGTTTCATGCAAATTTTCAATTGTGATTATTTTAGATTAGAATAGCTTCACATTTTCCCCTATCGGACAATTTCGAAATTTATTATTATTATTATTATTATTTTATCGTGAGGTATGTTTTCCCTGTCATCATTAATCCCCTTTTCAAATTTGGTAGCATTCCAGCTGATAGATCGAGCTACAGGTAGTTTTGGGTAGTGTAAATGAAAATAAAAACCCTATATTTAAAATATGGGAAATATTATACATTTTTAATAATATATTTTACAAAAAGAAAATTAGAAGCGGGAATTAAATGTCAAACGTCGAATTTTAATTTGTATGCTTTTATTTAAAAATCAGATACTAAGCCTTTGAAATTACTGAGAAATACAGAATGAAAAAATACCACTTTAAAAATTTATATATTAAATACAATTTATACATTTATACATACCAAAAATTTGTGATTACGATTTTGTTTATAATTTATAATGATTGGGATCACATGACTTCTTAAACAATTCCAAAACTAATTAAGATGTTATGGACACATAAAGAAACAGAATAATATCCCATCAAACCTCATTCCTTGCATATACTTGGTTACTTGACTAATAAACAATTTAATTGCTCAATTTAATTTGATTACATTTGTGTAATTAAATTAAAGTTTGTCGTAAAATCAATAAGAACTCTTTAGACTCTTACTTTTCCTTCAAGGGAAGCAAACAAGATGTATTTATATATTCTTAGTTCTACTCTAGTTTTGAATGAATATTTGAGTTTTAGGCATTTTTAAATATTATTCATTGCTTGTTAAGTCAATTGCGGCATTTTCGATGTTCTTGTCAACCTGAATGCATTTTTCTGTTTCTTTACAAAAAAAAAATTAAATCTACGCCATCGATTGATAGACTTGTCCTCTCTGAATGTTTTGCTGAGTTGCCTGAATGATGGAAGAGCTTGTTCAGACTGTGACTCCACGAATATACAATATTATTTGTTCTGTGTTTCTCCTTGCAACAAGTCCACATTTTCACAGAAACATTTTCATTATCTATCCAGTAGCTAACAAAAGAGTCAAAGAACTGTCTTAATTTAGGTCCCTGTGAGTAAATTTCTTCTATTATTAACCAACTTTCAGTGACAATTTGCTGATGATGATGTACTAATGTTGTGCACATTCTTACACTTAGTCGAATTTCTTTTCTCCCGATATAGTAGGAAAAAGAATCTTATAGCATTAAATGTTGCTTGCTAAAAATCCACTATAATGTGTTTCGGATTCTAGTTACCATCTTCCTTTAATACCCGAAAGTTTTATACTAAAGTTTCTTATTTTACGTGGCATCAAAGCATATGCTACAGTCACCATTTTTATGTTCGTCCACTGAGCTACGCAATATGGAAGGAGCTAGGAATGCAGCTGAGAAGACTGTTTGCAACTGGTTTTGAATGTCTCATCCATGAAATTTTGTAAAACCTGTCTTCTCTTAAGACAAGAACTCGCTCAGTGTCTTTGTTATCATACAAAAGAAAGCTAATCGTTAACAGCAATTAAATCTTCAGGACTATATGATTCCAGTCTGGAGCTTTGAGCTTTCTTTATCTTACAGACAGAGGACTTGAAACTTTGAGGTAATGATATTGAAGTGATATTAGGTTATTTCGAAGCAGGAGACAGGAAAAATGAGCAATGCCCTCGCTGGGACTCGAACCTCTCGAATGCGGGCCGAGTGTGCTGACCATTCTACCACGAATGCATGCTAAGAAGGCGGAGTAATACCTTATAATATATTGATTCCAAAGTAATGAACTTTTTCGAACCGCCCACTGATTTTATCATTAAAAATTTCGATATCGAGGCATATCATTTCTTGCTCACTTACATGCATTCGATGTTTGAACTTCTGCTGGAACTACGTCAGACTTACAGGCATTTTATGTAACTTTAAAACTACTGCATCTTGCCTCATCATCCATCCTCTGCGCCTTTCAGTTTTGCTTTACATAAATCTCCACGTTGCCACTTAAGAATCTGCATTAACACGAAACTACGATCCTGATAGTAGTTACAGATTGCAGATGGTTTGCATAAATGTTTCAATCAGAGGGAAAATAATTTTAAGTAAATTTACTAAAAAAGAACTCGAAAAAATATAAACACTCAAAACAACCGTTAGAGCAAGCATGGACACTACTTAAGAAAATTCATGTCAGTAAATCATAAAGCTGACCGATTGTTCCTTACGGACTATGCTTGTCGTCACTTGTTGTCTATAGCTTGTTATAATCGTTAGAAAATATCGTGTTCCCACAGGAATGATCTGCGTAAATGTCACTTGTGCAGAGCTGTCGGGTGAGCAAGTTCACATCACCGTCTTGCTTTTGTTTCTGCATTCCTCGTTTTTAATTATTTCATTAAATCATAAAATTTCTTTTGCAATAATATGACTTGTTTTGTTGCTAGACGAGTTATAGAATATGTTTTTCTAGCTGTAAAAATTTATTTTTCACAAAGCAGTTGAAAAAAAATTAAGAAAAATGAAAGGGGCTTTTCTTCGAAAGCAATGACACTCAGCTACTGATAAAGATATAAATCAAGCCTTCAGATCCTTTTTGCATGATGAATTGAGATTACTATTATTAATTATGCGTTTTCGGCAAGAGAAACATATCATGACGTGTATGAATCACCGCTTATTTTCTCTCTTGTTCCGGTGGATTATGAAAGAAAACGCATCCACATTTTCAAGAGAAGATTAAGAGTCACAAAACAAAGAAAATTCAAGCAGTGAGTAATTTTTCACTTGACAAACATATGATACGGAGGGTCATTTTACAAAAATAATAACAACCGGAAAAGAAAACCGCATAACAATCAAGTATAGGACGCAGCGTCCAATCCTAAGATGACGGAGCGATATTTTATTTATTCTTTCCAAACAAGTAAATAAGAAAATAAAGAAAAAATATTTAGAGCCATAAAGTCGGTATAAGATAACGCCATCTAGCGAAAGCAATAATCGTCAACTCTCCTAGGAGGAACAGTTGATAAACTTCTGACTGTCAACTTCGAATCCGAAGACAGGGTTAGCCATCAATGCCATATTTAAGCGCAGGGATTTGGGGGACACGTTCAATCCTTCAGTTTCTCATATCCCCCTTGAGAGTGGGGACCATCCTAAAAAATACTTAGAATACTTTCCGTTGAGCGCTATTGTTACGGCGGAAAAAAATTATATTAAAAAAAAAACTTTCGTATATATGTTCTAACATAAAAAAAATCTTCTAATGTAAAAAGTATATTTCCGATCTAAAAATCGAAAATCAGGAAATTCAGTACCAAATTAAATTACCTAAATTTTCTCGAATTCGAATTCGCATCCTAAAATTTTCTCAAGTCTTCTCAGATCTCCTCAAATCTCAGTTTGAAATCTTTCGAATCTCATATCTCTTGAATCCTTCTACATAATAACAACAAAAAGTAGAAAAATAGGATTTTACGTAGTGTTAATGTTTTTTAATAAAACCCAGATTCAGAACAACTTTTAATTGAAAATAAATTGAAGAATATAGTTTTCAGCACTATATCTTTAATTATTAAGAAGAAAACGTAAAATTTAATAAAGAAATGCATAATTGAAAGTTTTGAACCTTAAATCTTATTTTCTCAATAAAATTGATAAAGATATTTCAGTAACAATTCTGATTTTTTATATTTTTTTTTTTGCAAATGTTTTGAACATAAGGTGAGTGTAGAGGGGAGATAATTATTTCATGAGTTAAGACAGATAAGTTCTAAACGTGGAGTGTTAATTTCTCTTCACACAATTATGTAAGAGGCATTCAAAATCTTCATTTCAAAAACTGCAATAATCACTTCTTTTATTTAACGAACGCTTATTTGTAAATCTAATCTTTTTAAAGCTTTGAATTAAAATGTTTCATGAAATTTTACCTTAGAGTTCAAAAGATTCAAGTGATGGAAACAGCACAATAATTCGAATTTTGAATCTTGGATCTTCTGCAAGGTTTTTCAAGGTTTGAAGATTCGAGCATTCCATCTTGTAATGATGCGATGAATAAAAATAGATGATCGACGATCCGTGTACTGGAGCACTTACGGTTGAAAAGAAGCCATCACAGATTTCTTTTTTTTCATTTCAGCACAGTAAGAGTGCCTTGTTGGTTATAGCTTTATGTGATAAGTACACAGTATTTTTTAGTGTATCAGGTGGAATGCATTTAATAATTTATGAGCTGAATCAAGACGGGTCAGAAAAATTAATGGCTTATCTCCACATAAACGTTAAAAAGAGGAAGCTGAAATGCCCTAAGAAACCCTCTAGAGTGTCGGTGGTTTTTTTTATGGATCGGAATTGTAGTCCAAAAAAATTTTCTAACAAAAAATAAGTTCATTTCAAAAATTACTGGGTTTTTTAAAAAATTTCGCTGCGAAAGATGAATGTAATTTGAAATTTTAAAAACTTCAATAATTTTATTAACTCTTCATTAATTTTATTTATCAGTTTATGGGTTATTAACTGTTTAAGAAAATTGTGCAATACTTGTAGTTCAGTTGGCTGTGTTTATTCTGAATTATTATTTCAGCTGAAAGAGCCTTCAATAATCCTACAAAGCACAAAAGTTTTGTTTGTGGTTCAAGTAGCGTTTTAAGTTCAAGCATCTTTCTAAGAATATTTATCACGTTGGAGAGTTTCCTCCAAGAATATTCCTTGAGAAATATAAAAATTTAGGTTAAAATAACACTCCGAATAATGATTATCGGAGAGATCAAACAGCAGGGATCAGTGTAATATTTGTAAATCCGAAAATTCCCCTTCCATTTTTCTGCAGCCAAAATTATTCAAAAAACATTTTCCATTGAAGAATTAGATTTTCTAGAGGTGTTTCACATTCAAAAAAATTTCTGTGCTAATTAACAACCCTATTTCCAATCCAGCTCTAGCTTCAGCCTTTAAGGAAATTAAGTTTTAGTTTTCTTGTTTCATCAATAGATGGCGCCAGTAGCCTAATTTCTGTCCAGCCATTCTTTGTTTTATCTTACCACTCTACCTGATATCTTCATTTGCACTGAGACAGCTGAGGCAGATGGTTCTGTAGTTAAACTAGTCCTACAAAATTTACAAATATTACGCTGATTCTTGTTGTTTGACTTCTCCAATAAATATGCCAGGATGGCATTGCCTCAGGTTTTTGCGTGCGAGTGTCATTTTTAATTAACGTTAACCGTTTTTTGACTGTTAAATTTTTGCATCATTCAGTTTCATTCATTTTTATTGCAATCATAATATCATCCATGAGATAGCCTTTGATAAATCTTAAGAACATCGCTTAAAATGTACTAAATTTAAAACATTTAGTCTGTTTAGTTATGAATATGAAGGAGAGAAAAAACAATTAATTAAAAGTAACTGAATCAGAGGTTCTAAGAATTATTGTTAATATTTCAAGTTTTGCTGTATGCATTTTATTACATTGAGAATTCATCAGGGAATTTTTTTGGTGGGAGATGAAATATGAATATGACATAGCGCAAATATGTGTGAGCAATTTTTACAAAAATAGTGCTATCAAGCATATTATTTGCAGTGGTTAATTTTTTTTTCAGAACATGAAGTACGAGATATAA
Source organism: Stegodyphus mimosarum (assembly GCA_000611955.2). Taxonomy (NCBI): domain Eukaryota; kingdom Metazoa; phylum Arthropoda; class Arachnida; order Araneae; family Eresidae; genus Stegodyphus; species Stegodyphus mimosarum. Next base: position 1,132,922 of record KK118029.1, on the reverse strand, counting down.
ATTGTGCCGTCACCGGGTTTTGAATTCCTTGTCTTCCAACTGTAAGCTGGATGTGCTAATAATTACACCAAAGAGCATGAACAGAGGAATGCGATAATTTCTTGCATTCTCACCCATTTAAAGGGTGGCAACGATATGCGTGAGAACAAGTCAACCAAAAATAGGTAGAAAAGCGTATTTTCCATATCCCATTTTTAGTTATCATACCCAGACGGGATAGTGACTGCGACACCGAGGGGCCCGGGTTCAAGTTTCGGTTCTGAGAAGGCATGAATGTTAGTCAAGTCTGTCGGGTTTGTGAGTGTCTGTGCATTCCAAGTTCCAAGTGCCGCTGATGTGCCGCGTTTAACATGCGTTTCGCATGTTATTTACTGGCTGTCTTGATAGAGATGCTTCTAGCAGCGTTTCAGCCTGATGCCTGATGTTCAGATGAGTACTTCCAGTTCAGCTTAGGAGATGGAGAAGGGGTGTGTGACTAACTGTCACGTGAGCCGTCAAAGGCATCTGGTTGGTTGAGTTATTCCAGGTCGTCTTAAACCTTAAAAGAACATATTTTGCAAAAAAAAAAGAAAAAGAAAAAAAAAAGAAAAGAAAAGCAAAATAAAATTAAATAAAAGCATAAGGATACGATTCAGTAGTCATAAATGCTATATACATATTTACAAGTGTCAGTGTCCTACTGTAGCTGCTGGAGTATTATGTAGAGTATCAGGATGAAAATGCTGAGTGTGATCACCCACCAAAGTGTTGGCCACAGCGAACGCTGCTTGAGTTTCCAGATCTTGCGTGTTTTGAGAGACTGTACAATTAAACCTCATTAGATTGGAAAGTCCTGGTTTTCATCTAGTAAAAATGCAGCCAAGGGTCGTAGAAAGCGGTCCTCAGTTAGGAATTTGTACTGGAAAATTCCAAAATAGTTCATATGCTCACACGATTTCGCATTACGAAAATAATTTCCATTCATATTTCTCTGAAACTTAGTAAGTGGATAAACTTTTGAGACCTGATGAAGGAATTTATTTCTTTCGAAGTAGTGGGCATTCTCGCATATTCGTAAGAATCTATTTTGTACCACCCGGAGTTTTTATATATCAGACATCGTCGCAGTAGCCCAGGCCGATGAAGCATAAGTCATGAGAGGCCTGATGGTTGAAAGGTAGGTCAGTCGTTTTTTAGCTAAGTCCAACTCAGAGTATTTCTGAATAATGGGAAGACGACATGTCGTAACCTCGATCGCTTTACTTTTTACATGTTCAATATGAGTAGTCCAGGTGAGTAGGTCTTTGAAGATGACTACCAGACATTACGTATGTGAAACTATCGGCACGGGTTCTTCAAATAAATATAAGTTAATCTTGATAGTGAGCTTTCTTTTCTTCCGTCTGATGTTAAGAAGTTTAGACTTCTGAGCATTGATGCAGATTTTCCAGCGCTTGCGCCACTGTTCGATGTAAGGGATATTGGTCTGCAACTGCTTGGTTGCATGGTTTACGTTCGTGCGGGTTCCCTGCTAAAGCAGTGTCATCCGCATAGCAGGCCAAAATAGAGTTATTGTGTAAGTGAATTTTCATAAAACCTGCAACATAATGCAAGTGGAGGACGGAGCTAATAACCGAAACCTGAGGCACACTATTCTGAACATGTCTTGTAGTGGAAAGGAAATCACCAACTGATACCCTAAAAGTTCTATTTCTGATGAACGAGTGTATCAGCAAGATAAGTTGTCTTTCGAAATCGCGTCTGGCATGAGGGTTTAATATCTAAAATCATTGAAATCCATATATCAATGAGTTTAGATATTAATCCCTCATGCCAGACGCGATCCAATGCCTTCGCCACGTCTAGCATGAGGATAGCAACATTCAATTTTAAGTGAAGAGCAGCACCTACAAATTCCGTAATTCGGATGAGCTGTTTACTAATGGAAATATGCTCTTTGCACCCAAATTGTTCCGGTGGAACTTTGGATAGATAGAGGCTCATTCTGCTAAGGTTATTTCTTTTAAATATCTTTGCAAAACCAGGCAGGAGGCTGATAGGCCTGTATCCTTCCGACTGGGAGTGGTGTTTACCTGGCTTTGGAATCATAATAATTTTGCATCCTTGCGTTGACTTGCGAAATTCGTATTCGTTAGGCACGCATTTATGATGCTAATGAGTCTGCATACAGTTGAGTTTGGGCTACATTTTATAGCGTGATTAGTGATTCCACCAATACCTAGGACTTTCTTCTGTCTCAATTTCTTAATAAGTTCTCGGACTTAGTGTCTGCGTGGCGAGGGGACACTTTAAATATATGGGAGTCGAAATACTGTCAAGAAGCTGAAGTAGAGAACCTGGAAAGAGAAGTGGGAGATCTGCGGACGGCCCTCCGATGTATTTGCCCTCAGAATTACACTCGGATTGCATCCAGATCCTTAACGGTTAGCAAGTCTTGGTGATATCCATTATGCTTACATGAATACACAGGTACCGGCTTTGCTTCAGCCTGGACCTATATAGAATACGGGCGTTTTCAAAAGTCCATAACAGAAAAAATTAAGTGTGTTCTCGCGAAGATTTGAACAACAGGTACCTCCTCTCGCAATCATTAGGTGCATGTGTCACTAAGAGAGTACTTACGGAGAAATTTAAGTAGATCATTTATACTCAAATGAAGTTTTAGCTTCATGTTTGCAATATCACTGTATAGTTTATCACATTGAAGTCTTAAAGCAGTTTACTGCTCATTTTCTTTCTTTAGTTTGGTAAGTGTATGAAAACTGCACTTAAATTTGACTTGAAAATTGCCCTATTGCATACATAATGGCATTATGCTGCATATTAAAGTGCTATACCTTTGGAGAGAAGCTCCACTATAAATCTATTTCAAGCTGAATTCTAGTGCATATTTATTCTATTTGTTACCTTGTAACGTTCCATTATATTAATCTAACCAGTTATTATGATTTAGATTTTTTCTCGCATTACTTTTCCATTTTTCTACTAGAATGCAAATTTGGTGTCGGAGTATAAGGAAAGATTTCTGGCTTGCAAGACAGAGCGTGTTTCTGGCTGTCTAGGCCACGTTACTAGATTTCTGCTAGCTTAGATACACTGTATTATTCTGCTCTGCACTGCAATTGTCGGCATTTAAATTGTTGCGCCTACTAGAAGTTTGAGCCAACTCCGCGTTAAATCAGTTGCGCAGCCTTTGGCTACTAAGTTTTAAATCTTGAATTTGAGTGCCATTTTAAGCTTTACACCATAAGTTGCGGTGACTTATGTAAGCACAAGAAGTGCCTTTATGTTCAAGTTCTGATGTAATAGAAAGGTTTGTTTTAAAACCTTCCCAAGCTCTGTTATTAACTTGTAGAGTCATTAGGTTATTCGAAAGCAGGAGATGTGAAAAATGGGCAATGCCCTCTCTGGGACTCGAATCACGGACCTCTCGAATACGTGTCGAGTTTGATGACCACTACACAACGAAGGCATGCTAAGAAGGCGGAAGAAATACCTTATCAGCTTCAGACCATAATAATAATAATAAGCGACATCTCCTGGTAGGAGTTTGATACCAGTTTATGGTACCAAAGAACACCAAACTGTATATAACATGAAATTTTCAACTTTGAATTACTAAGCCATTCATAAGTACAATATACTAGCCTAATTCGGAACTTGTTTTAATTAGAAACCTAAGAATACTTTGATATTATTACGTATATTAAGTTCAATGTAGAAATTGCTCATATCTGCAATCCAAAATATAATAAGGGTTTCCATAAAATACCTTCTGTTTCAAAACCAAACTTAGAACAACGAGATTTGAAGAACAGGATTTGAACAACTTAGGGAATTTAGACGGCATAACTCCGGTTATTGTATTTCTGCTGGTAGTATGTACACCTGAAGAATCCAACCTTAAAAATCGAAAATCTATCCCTATCTTATTTCTTTACATTCAGAAAGTGCAACCATGAAATATTTAACAAATTTTTCAATGAATAAATAAATAAATAAATTTTTTTTAAAAAATCTGAAAGCTTTCAGATTTTACATTACGCGCGAAGGGCGTTTTTTTTAAAACTTTTTGTGTGTTACCTTTATTTATTAAATATCATGTTCTTTGCCCTTAAACGATAAAATTCAGTTTAACAGCAATATCGCAAAATAATTTTTAAATGAGCCATATCTTTAGAATTTCCGGTACACAGTCTCACGCGCTGGAGATAATTTTTTTTTTCGTACAGTGTTGCTCTTGCTCGCTTTGAAATCGTTGTGTTTTATAATATGAAACAGATAATAAAACAAATTCCAAATTCCAAATTCCAAATCTGGGCTTCCAGATGCCCATATTCGGGTGGAACGTACGTTATTCAAAATTTGATGGCTCTAGATACCGTTGTTTTATCACAATGCGAGGAACATAAACACATTTATGCACATTCTTCATTATTTAATTTCTTTAAATATAATACAGGGCTCTAATATTTGGTGGCAACAATTTGAAAAGTGAACCGACATTTATAATGAACCAACGCAAAAAGCCCAAAACGAAATTAATAATCCTTCTGCGCAAATTGCCCCTTTTTACTAATAATAATCAGAGAAAAAGTATAAAAAACATCTTTAGTAAAGTACTAACTGCACTTGATGTTGCAGAAGAGCATTTGATGCAATCTTAACGAGTTGTCCGTTTTTCTTTTGATATTATAAAGTTCTTCCTATTTACAGTCAATTAATGCAAATTTTCGATTCTGGAAAAACGCGAACAGATGTGACCATTAGCTTTATTTGGTTTACAAGGTCAAACCAGCATTTTCTATCAAATAAGAACATAACATGTTCCCCTTCAATAACATCTTTCAAAGAGGTACTTGAAGAAAACTCATACAAACAAAAGAAGAAGTCTGAGGAAAAGCAAGTAAAAATTATTCGCAATAGTGTTATAAATCTGCATGAAAAGAATAGCAGTTTTAACAGTAATCTAGTAACCTGTAACAGTTAAAAATGTATTACGAGCTGTATAATACTATATAAAGCATGACGCCGAAAATTTGTTTCCTTTTATCCTCTCTGTCACCAAATAATGTACAACTAAAAATAATTAAATAATTACTGTAAAAAATCTGGAAAGCAATTTAGTTAATACTTGACACTGCCTAAATACTAAACAAGAAAATAGAATGTAGAAAACTAAATTAGTCACATATTTCTATTTTCTTCAAAACCAAGTGTTTTGACAAGCTCTACAGTCAAATTACATATTGCCTGAAATTTCGTGTGAGATTAGAATTATTTCGTTTCCTCGTCCAATTAACCCAAAAAAGGGGTTTGAAAATTTTAAATGACACTGTCACTAGTTATTCCGAAGCTTCTCTTTAGTACCTAAGATACCACAATAATTATGTTTCTTTATGAATTGATTTGAATAAAAAGCCACAAAAGAGACTTTTCAAGAGGAAAGAGTTAATGCGAGCTACAAAAAATAAAGCCGAATTTTTGGGGAGTATTTTGGGGGCTACAAACGTATAAGCGTAGACAAGAGTTTATCCAGATATTGCCGATAAGCCAGCTATTAGTCGTTTGAATAACACGCTGCGAGAATCGTTGGAATCACTAACTTCGTTCACACGATGGTTTTAAAATCATAAGTGGTCTAAGTCGACCTTTGTTGCTACGTTGCTAGGCAACCAGACCTTGCTATGTCAGAAAAATTAGTTTAAGGATTTTGTTAATTATTCTAACTTTTCAACTTTATGCTACCTGGTATAAGAGGCGACCAATCACAGCGAAACAAACGTGAGTCGACCCTTTCGCTAAGTCAGCTACACATTTTGGCATGCGCAGCCTTCTTCCCTGATTGACTGTGGCTTAAACTCTGCTAAATAGGTGTGAATGGATTCAATGATTTTTTTACCTTAAACCACAAAGCTTTATGACGACAAAACCATCGTCTGAACGGAGAATAAGGGGTAAAGCCTTAGAAAAGTGCCAACCGAGACCAAAATGCTAAAAATGTTTATAGGAATAATTTGTGAATCAAACGGAAGAGATATCTGAGAAGGGAAACTATTTCAAAATTTTATGCTGACTATTTTCTTTCAGCATGTGAAAGAAGAGGAAAGACAACATAAACATTATACGTATAGGTTTTTATTTACTTCCATTGTGAATCCATGTTTTGTAGTTCTCAATGTATTCCCATTTCGGTATGGTACAAACTTAATCATTTGCTCAATTTAACTTTGTCCCTTACATAAATACTTTATGCGTCAGAATGCAGGAATGGTGAATGATGTATTAGAATGTTAAATAAGCAAGAAATCTTTCAGTGCCGATCCATAAGATTAAGAAAAATTCCCATAAACACATTTTTTGAGAAATTTCATTGACTGAAATTCCACTTCAGACAGTAACTTTGGATGAATGCAAAGAAATATGTTCATTTATACGCATTAATTTCACGAAGACGAAAAGTTGGAATAGGGAATATTCACAGCTTTGTCCAGATGAAAGTCAGTCTTATGTCTCTGCAAATTATTCACAATCATGCAATGTTCGGTTTCACTCAAGCAAGGAAATTAATACAAACGTTAGTTGACTTTCTAACTCTTGGGCCTGCAGCACCTATGCCCGAATTATCCCGAATAGTTAGAAATATAAAACGAAAAAAGAAATGAACCCAGAATTTTCCGGATGTTTGTCATAGGCCATATCCATTTGGATCAACATGTGGTCTGTTGTACGACGTAAAAGTTGTTTTGGGGCGTCTTATGAAGTCTAAATGCCAAAGATCCTGTTCTTTTGAAATTACTGCTCATTTATAGCACATCTTTTAATCTATCATACTCATCATCATCTTTTTATAACACATCTTTTAGATCTCTTCGACGTTTCTACATATGACGAAATTGGGGAGACCGACAGAGCGTTAAAATTTCTAGGCAACACAGCTTCATAGGAAAGCGTGTTGGGGTAATGTTATTTCCACTGAAACGTATTTACAACTATAATGAAAAAAATCTCGTGTACAACCTTTTAGATCGTCCTGCAATTACGAAAGAGTCGGATATGCATATTCCATCCACTTATTATTCCCAACGACTTCTGAAAATAGATTTTGTTAGCTATTTCCCTCATGTAGCAAATACTGCAAATTCTCGCGGTATTAGTATCAATGATGGTGCTGTAGAAGGCTTGAAAAATAGTAACGTTTAATTTACGGTAATCGTTATGTAGCAAAGTTTAATTTGAGCCGAATTTCGACACTTCGCTTTTGAATTCTAGTTGAGGCGCTATGTAAGCGTTTTCGCAAAGGAATTATGGAGGTTTTTTTTGATTTTGGCGTGTACTATGCACGACAAGATACAGAGGCTGTTTGTACATTTGTAGAACTATTTAGATAAAGAAGTTTAAAAAAAAAGCAAATGTTTTGGAATAAAAATTTTTGGAAACAGCTTATTATTTGAAATAATATCGTCCGCTACTTATAAAAAAAATATTCTTTGAAAATGCCGTATGTGAATAAGTTGTGGATTGAAGGATATGTTTTTGCGTTTCTCAATGAGAAATATTCCCATTCCGTAATCCAAAAGCTTTGCGAAATGCATGCAATTAAAATTTCTAAATGTAAAATCTGAAAGGGAAAACCATCGGTCATTTCTTTTACATGGAAAGAAGATTCCAAACGAATGCCCGAAAAAGGTACATACGTACTGTTTTTAACTTTCTAAAGTTAAATCGTTAGTAACAACAGAAAACCCGCCGAAGCGAAAATCATTTGCAAAATTTTTAAATAGATCTGTAGCAACAAAAACTAAAACAATAAACCAAGATTCACAACTTTAAAAAGCTAAAAAACATAATGTTCACCAGCTTTTGCGGAGGCAGACTCAATGCAGAACAATTTGTAGAACCTGTATAAAAATTACTTAGCAAGAGATAAATTGAAATACAGTATGACCCCTGAGGAGGTATGGACGTACCTAAATAAACGCAACAAAAAAGATATATTTATCATCAAAAGCGAAGAGAAAATATTTACAAATCTGGTTCCGCAAAACAAACAAAGTTCAGGAAGGGATTTATGATTGTCGGAAGGTTTTCTTACAATGAAAAATTAAAAATAGGCAGAGTGGGGAAAATGTTAAAGTCAACTCAACTTACTATCAAAAAAAGTTTTACGTCTAAAATTTACAGAAAAAAATTCCATTTTTTTTACTTCAGTGACTTGAAAAGTGATTTTTTTTTTATTTCAGTGACTTCAAAGAGTGAAAATGTATCAAGACAAAACAACAAGTAAGAAGTTCAACACTTCGAAAAGTACCACTGTCTTCCTTGAAAAAGTAAAGATTCATACAGATATTGCAAAGACAACCTTTTTGCAAAGTCTCGTGATAGCTCACCTATGAATTTATTTTGCCTTTGATCTTTTGAAAAGAGGTATTTCTAAAAGTAAACCCACCGCGATTGATGGACAGAAGAGGAATTTACCCCTGGATATTTTATAAAAAACCCTTCTAACATGAACACTTTTACGATGGAGACTTACAGCAGTCTAGAAAAAGAGCTGTCGGATAGAACATTTTAATAAGTGTTCTTTACATTTTAAACATTAGTTAAAGAGCCCAGAAATCGTTCTAAAAATGTATAAACGCCCTTTGTAAAACTGTTCTTGAAACTTTTGATTTTTCAATGGATAATATATTAATGCTGTTATGTTGAATATAGTGCTATATATTCAATATACAGTGCTATTTTATTAAATATAGATCAATACAGTGTTATTATATTATATAGTGCTATTAATTTTATATTCCACATTAAATTTCGGTACAAGATTCCAAAATCCCAAGATGTTTGCATAAAATATACACTTTAGTAATATAAACAGAAATGAAGTTTTCACATTATGTTTGCATTTTTCGAATTCCTCAACAAATTCAGAATCTGAAAACTTTATTCACCGTAATAGTTAGGGTCTTCTAATACCAGGGAATCCAATAAGTAATTAAAATAATAATTCCCACTAATGGGCCAGTCGGAATTTGTTATCAAATAACCGCATGTTAAGTTTCAATTATATTTGTATGTTTTACTTGCTTTGTTTTGCTTTCAGAGTTTTAATTCAAAATAATTCTCTCAAAGTACCGTAATTTTATAAATTTTACAAACTCAAAACCTAGAAATAGTTCAATATTGTAAAATTTATATATCTATTTTATCACACATATTTCTTTAGTTTAATATATTTAGCAATGATATTCAATAGCTGTAACTTTCGTAGATTCAGTACGTTATTGTAAAACAAGCAGAAGTAACCTATGTATTATATTTTAGAGCATGGAGTTGGTCCTTGACCGTGAGTGACGTGTGAATGATGTGGCCATCAACTTTGTTTTTGGATCAGTGAGGGAGGGGGTTGTGTTCCCGTGGGACCAACCGCTGACTTCGCGACTGCCTGATGACCGTTTGATGGACAACCATCGAAAGAAATAGCCGAGAGATTATTTTTTTCTACTTTGCTTGAGGATGTCGGGATAGTGTAATCGATCGAAACAGACGCTCACAAGCACAAGATTTTTATTGCACTCATATTTCTTCAGGCTTTGATTTGCAGTATTACATCAATGTAAATCATTTCCCAAGGACAGCTTGAGCAATGTCCTGAAATAAATCTCCTCTTCTATTTCGTGTATGCATTACATTTACTTCAGCTGGCTGGCATTATAGTTTAATTACTTTATATTGGATGTTGCCCATTAATTTTGTATTTATGTTTTGGGGATTGAAAGTACAAAATGGACATTTTCTTTGCTAGCACAGAGTTACCCAAGAGTTTAAGCATTCATTTCTACAATCGTGTGCATATCCGGGTTCTTACGATGATCGCCATAAATTTTTATTTAATTTAACATTTTCTTAGCTCAAAACTCAGTCTATCACTTTTATTTCTTCCTACGAAGTAAAGAAAATATTGTAATCGTGAAAAATTTCGAGTATCATATTTCAACAGAAATATTCATTTTGACCGTTTCCGAACCCGTTTGGACGACTTTCTTGCGCAACGTCTGTTAGCATGGGCAGAATATGGGACTGTTTTCTCCAAAACAGATTGTAAAATGAATTAAAACAGTATTCAAAAGGAATCTTTTTGTAACGTCTCACGTATGTATGCATGCGTGTACATATTTCGCATAACTCAAAAACAATTAGCTGTAGAACGTTCAAACTTTGTATATAGGACTACTATAATATCTAGTTATGCCCCTCGGTTTTTCGTTCGGCCGTATATATATATATATTTACGCACCCCCTTATCCGGCTTAAAAGTCTTTTACCCGGCCGTTATTTTCTCAGTCATTGGTCATAGTTATATATTTTCAGTTACTGAAGAGAGTGAGGAAAATATTTATGTTTTGCCAAGTTAAAAAAAAATAATAATAATTTTCAACAAATAACGAAATCTAACTTTTAATGCTATCTCCTGGTTCCTATATTTATATTCGAGAAAGCTTTATACTTGTTACGAGAAAATAAATTTATAAGAAGTTTGACTCGGAAGTCATGTGATGTCCGCATCAGAATTTTTATAAAAAGGAAAAGTTCTCGCCTTCCCTTCCCCTCCAAAAAAACCTACACTTTAATATACAATGATATTCTCCTAATTTATTTATACTTGCTATGAACTAAAGCAAACAATATTATTCTAGAAAGTTAGCCTTGTTTCATAAATTTCTGAATTTGTGAAATAATGTATTGGCTTCAATGAAAAAAGGCTCTACAGATTAGTACTTATATTTTGATCATACTCTGCATATTTTAACAAACGAAAGAAATATATTATGAGGGAAAGGACTATGCATCCTACTAAATACCCATTTTGGTTACCTTTAACTTACATTCAAATCATTCCATATTAATCAAGAGCAGAGCTTCTCACCCAAGAGGAAAGACCCCTTAGGAGAAAATTTCATAGTTTGAGCGGGATGCAGTCAGCTTTTCATTTATCTGTAAAGCATTTATGTTTAAGAATATAAAATTTACTTTTATTCAAGATTTAGTTTTTATCAAAATGTTTTATTACTTTTTCTTGTTTAATTATAAAACACATTAAAAATAGTCTAAATTAAATAAATGCGTACGTATTTTTCAAGTTTTGGAAAGAGGGGGATGATCTTTTAGCAATGGTCAAAGGGGTGCATTAAGTAAAAAAGATTCAGAAGGACTAGTCTAGAGTATTTTGATAAGATGAAATAATTTTTGACGTAGTATTTTGTTTGTTTGTTTTGTTTTGTTGTTGTTGATGTAAACCTAATAATAACAAAATGCCTATTTCTTCTTTTTGAGCAGCAGTAAAATAAAAATAAATGTCGCAAGTTTTACAAATTTTAAGAATTTAAATTCGTAACTTACAATGATGAGTTTTTCGATATGCGATAATTATTTAAACCATGTATTACATTTCATTAAAAATTTCCTTTACTTTCTGAACTTCTCCTCAATCTAAAATACTGACGTTTGAAAAGATCTAGTCACACAAGAATGATAACATTTATGGTACGCTGTTCAGTCTTATAATGTTTCTAAACTTACCTCAGAACACATAATGGCTTCGTTACGGGCACTTTTAAACTAGCAGAAAATTAGAAGGAATAAATTTAAGTGCAAATGTTTATTTAAAACTTTCCTTTCCTTATGAGTTAAGAAACATAAAAAAATTATAAGAAGTTCAGACTCTGGAATTTCCAAGGAATAAAATCTAACGAATTATTTAAAAGTATTACGGGCAAGAAGGTTGGTAAATGAATCAAGAAATTTTTAACGCCTTTTAATACAATTTACTCATAAAATAAATTATGCTTTGTTTCTATTTTGCATAATGATTCATTGTGCAGCCAGGTCGGGAAAAACTGTCCTTATTCATGCGTGCCAGGCCAGAAGCGGATTTCTTTCGATACGCACTGGATAAGTGCTGCCATAGTTCTCGGTCGGGAGGCATAAAAAGTAATAAAATGTACTGTTTTCTTTTTCATATACTGTGGAATTTGCAGTATCCGAGAAAACTGCGACCGTAATCACTACGAATAACTGAAAACTCAGTTATAGTCACTAAATTAGAAATCACGAAAGTGTTTATTTCTATAGAGTTTTCTGAATTGGTACATGAAATTATATGCATTACTGTTGATATTTTAATAAACTCTTTTGTTAGCAAATACAGTTCATTCTCTTCAGTTGCACAATAATCTATAGAAGATTTCATAATGTGACAAAAATATTTATGAAAAGAGTGGAGTCAATCCACCAACATTAACACAAATTAAGAAATTCTGACAAATTTCTTGCACGTATTTTTATGAGATATTAACTTTTTGGTAAACACCCGCTACCATATTAGTGAAAGCCCTGTAATTCTATCACCTACCGCATGTTCACGCCAGTTTAAAAATAATTTTATTTCTGCGAATGGTTGGTGTAGGAGTCCAGCACATTAGTTTGCCCAACAGCCTATAATGCTGTTAAGACGACAATATCAGGACATTGTTCTAAATTTATTTGAGGAATTATATGTTGTATGGTGCTCTTAACTGGGGTTAATTCATGCTGCATCAGCCTAAATATAAGTATGTACTTTAGAATGAATATCCTAAAAATTCAGCAGTTTTGATCCGTATAGTAGCCAGGCGGTAAAACTGATGAAATTCGACCTAGATTTAAATTCCGGAGAAATGGGTTGGCTGCATAGAAGGTTTTTTAGTATTCTTTATACAGAGCGTGAATACGAGTTAGTTTCTGTTTAAAAGATCCTCCACGAGAGCACCCTGTAAGCAGATAACTCTTGCATGTTTTTCCGCAATCAAAATGAAAATGAAAAACTAAGACTTCAGCATGCCTAATTTCCGTTTCCTTTCCACCCACAGATTCATTGCAGTTTTTATTGTTTTCTTTTCACAGCGTTTCTCTTCAAAATCAAATTTTATAAACTATGTATGTTTTATGTTAATTAACCCATTTTCTTATAGTTTAGGTTCGTATTGTCACTTATGCTTTCACTAGCCCTCACAGGATGTAAATGAGGTAAGAGCATTTAAGGGGCAGGTTTTTGAATACTTTTAGATACGTAGCTTTCGGTAGTAACGCTCACAGTTATACTTCCTCCCGTCCAAATCTGATAGTTAATATTCTGGCATTAACCATTCTGAGAGCCGTTGTTAGTTCGTGCTGTTAAAATTTTGAAACAATGCTTAATTTAGACCAATTATAGCAGTCTCCCGCTACGAATGCATTTAAATTTGTAAACCGAATTTTCTGTTATTTAATGCCACAAGTGGCGGTGTTTGATTTGTACGCATAAGTTGTGCTTTGCTAAGTTCATGTTTTAAATAAAAAGATTATTTTAAAACTTTCTTAGGACTTGATGATATTTTCACAAATGGAGCAAGAACTTGCTCGTCAGTCTAAGTAGGATGTTATTAGCCTAAGTAAGAATTTAATTTAGAACTAAGCAAGATAGTTAATTATTTCATTAATAATCTTCTATTACCTTTCCGCTTTTCAGAAATATTAATTTCACCCCCCTCCCTTAACGGCTGGCTGTAGTCATTTATAGGTGTTGGCCACAGCTAAAGCCGGAAGTGTTATGGAGTTAAGCCGGAATTTGTTATGGAGCATCCTTATAGGTAGGCCGCCGTTGCCTCCAATGAAGGACGGACGAATTACATCCATGCCTTCTCTGGAATCCGAACACGGGTCTTCGTTAAGGCAGTCAGCGCTGCTAACCACTTTCTTGTCTGAGCATTTTAAACTATTTACCTTTTCACACGGATAACAATTATTATTATAATTTGAACGATAAATGGAAGACATTCACCGAGGGGTTCCGCAAATTTTATTTTATATGTACTTTACTTTCTTACTGACGTCATTTTCTCAAAGGAGAAACAATAATATGTTGGCATTAAAAAAGGAAATAAATAAAATTGATAAAAGCCTAATTCTCACACCTCTTCTATTTTTTTTTTTCATTCACAAAAAAAATTCCAAAATTTATTGACTGAATTTTAGTTCTCAATTCTCATATGTGAAGAATCAAAAAAAGAACTATTATTTTTTTTTTCACTGTTAACATATCCTGCTTCGACCGAGAACGCTCAAATCTAGCTCCCTACGGACACGACATTACCTTGACCATGAAAATAAATTGCTTGGGCAATAAAAAAGACTTATAAATGAGTTGTGAAGTACTTTCGTTTCCCACTATTTTCTTCGGCGAGGAGTCTGTCAACGCTGGAAAATGCAAATATCTATGGGTGGAAGGATTGAGTAACGGAATAGACAGAATCGATTGCGAAAGGAAGCTGCATTGCTTCGGATTATATCCAAACCAGAGGTCTTTAAAATACAGGAGTAGCTAGCTAGTTTTCCAATTACTTATACAAAAGTGTCTGATTTACACTTCGTGTAGTCATACAGTTCTTTGATGTATCGTTCTTTGGTACTATATTCATATAGTCTCTTTGGGGCAAAAGTTACAATGGCAAAGATTATAAGATCTCTGAATTAGTTGAGGTATTTATTTAGAGAACATAGGTAATTCGAGATTGAAAATCAGGAATAGTGTTATAGGAAATTGGGAACACTTATATATAGATGGGATAAAATTCAAGGACAACATTATAAAAATGAAGTTTGATTTGCATTTAACTGAAAGGCGTAAAATAGCGCCTCTGCATCCGCGGTTAAAATGTTCCATGACCGCCGCAAGCACGTGAAATAGCACATAATACCGAGTGTATATATAACATAAAACTGTATGAGTGTAACATAGTTTAATTGACAGATTAAATCTAGTAAGACATGATTTTGAAAGGAAGTAATAATAAACTATGCTGCACTGAATAAATTCACATAGAATCGACATTTGTTTCTTTCCGTCTCCCACAGCATATACGGAAAAAAATTCTGGAGTTCAGGTTAATTCTCTGTGGAATGATTCAACAAGTAAGGGAAAAAGTACTTCATCTGCATATGCATAATAAAATGGGCAATTGATAAAAAGGCAATAAAATTCAGGGGTCTTTCAAAACGTTGTATAAATAATGGAATATCGGTCTAGCCACATGTGCATTAATTAGTGTTTTTTGATTCCCTCTGTCCTGGAAACTTTGATTTGGTTTATTTGATTGTGGCAAACGAAGCAAGGGCTAGCTGTGTAAGGGAAGGGATAGCCTTCGTGGAGGACTTTCTAAGAGAAAGTGGCTCGTATGCATATTACACATGCAGAAAACCACAAAAACACTCGTCAGTTTATCTGGAATCGATGTCAGGTCGAACTACCAACGCTCAGCGATTTTACTGTTCTGCCGCTGATGGGCATGTTTGCCTAGGCGTTTCCATGAAGAAGCATTGAATGAAGTCACATTTTAAAAATAATATAAAAGAATTATATCTTTGAAATAACTGCACATATTTTCAGACGAATTTACCTTTACAATTCTTCGCAAATAATTCCTTTCTCTTAGTTTACTATTATTTGCAGAGGAAAATATGATATGATATGACATAAATGCACGATTATTAGTTCACTTATCGGTAGGTTTTTAGCGACGTTAAATAACGTATTGTAAAGTATCATTTTATGTGAAAAAAATGTAGTAACTGAAATTATTTTACATTGTATTCCAAAAATGTTAAAAAAGGTTAAAAAAATGCAATCTTTTAACTTTATACTTGAATTGCCTACTATTAAAATTTCAAAAATTTAAAAACATTATAGAATTAAAAATATAAAATTTAAAGATAAAAAAGTGGATTTTAATTTTACTATGCAGATTTCAGTTTAGCTCCTGAAAGAATTTTTAGAAGATTGGAATATATGTATCATTTCAAAAATTAATCCTCTAAAAATAAAACATACTGAATACAAAATCTTATGTTTCGAATAAGCTGTTCAGAATTGTAGGAAAAGAATATATTGGTGTAGGAAAAATAAAACCAAACAGTAAAGGAAAAAAATCCATGATATTATTTTATCGTAAATTAAACTCACATATAGGCTTGTGAACTTAATTAAAAAAGAAAAGGCTTAATTATTCATGACGTAGCTGAGCATTTATAGCAGTTGATCGCGTGCCCTCGAAGGTTACAATAAACATTTTCTGAAGTGGCAAGGCTTTTTATTTGCCATGAAACCAAAATCGAGGACTAAAAGCAATAAATATAGTGGAAAAATTTACTTCAAAGTCTAGTTGTATGTAGTACTGGGGTGCAATGCACATTCTTTTGTCACTTCGAAAGTTCCATGTCCATTACGGGCAAAACATGATTTGTTTTAAGTGCTTTTTCTTTGTAAAAATTTTCAAATTGTTTTCATTAAGAAGGTTTCATTGGTTTCATTAGTCATTCATTAGTTTTCATTGGAATGTAAATTTGATCTTAGATTAGAAAAGGCGAAGCCGTGGCGCAGTTAGCTGATCAGTGTTCACGTTTACAGAGTGTTAATTGTTGCCATACTTTTTTTTTATATTCGCTATATTGTTTATATTTGGGATGCAAAATGAAGAAAGCATCCGATTGGTTTTCTCTGGATATGTTCATCAGCAAAAATTGTTATTGCTTGGAGTTGTAAAAGAGATTCTAAAGATTCTGTATTTATATTTGGGAAAATTTTATACAAGTTTGACTCTCTTATGACAAAAATTGACAGGGGTATTTAACCTCAAAATTTGCTATTTTTGATGTCATTTTGAACTTACTTTGAGGATAGGTTAATTAAGCTAGAATAATTTGGGGAAATAAGCAGTTTAACAAAAAAAAATGTTTTAGAGTAGGCTGTACAAGGAAGTCACGTGGTGTCCATAACAGATTTTTTTTGGCATCATATTATTTAGATTGGAAATATAAGGAGATTTCCTTTTCTTTATTTAAGGCCCTTTCTCTAATTGTTAAATGAGATAAGAAGTTTATTAAAGAAACATGTAGCGTCAAATCTTACGTTACACTTCCTTGTGAATATTGATGAAGAGGAAGATCATCAAATTAAAATAAAATTACAAGTGTCTGGAAAAACTAGAGCCTATTTGAAAAGTTTTTATCAATGGGTTAAATTTTTAAAATTATTTTAAAGGCAAAATATGCATTTATTGGGCTTTTATTTAGGAAATTTTGTTTTCTCATTCATTGTATTTTGTTTCGTCAAAGATTATATACTAGTTACATATAAAAATATTTTTATTTCTAAGAAACAAAATACAGAGCATACCTTTCTCGATAAAATGAATGAGTGACATAATTTTTTTTACTTCGCTAAACATATCGTACATCTCTTTCAACAAAAATAAAGCAATGAAGTTACTATTTGTTTATGTGTTCCCCAACACTGAGCACATGAACTTGTTTTTTTCTTTTATATGTAACACAATTAAACGAGGAAATGTTTGTTGTTTGAGTAAAGGAAAATACATAACTGAATTTACAGACCCGGATAATAATAAGACCTGGAATTTACAGAACCGGATCGGAGAATAGGTTCTATAGTAATTTTATGTGTAAAAGATTATCATTAATTCATACTATTAACAAGTATCTTTAACCTCTCCTGAGTTAAAGTGATTGTATTCATAGATGACAGAAACGTATGTAGCGTTATCCGAGCATTAAAATTGGTCAAGGTAAAGAGCTAAATATCTCTGTATTCATTTTGATAATGGTATTCGCAACTTCTCTCCGCTTGAAAATAATAATCTGGCTATAGTGCTATGGCTGATATTTAAAAAATATGTAATTTACACTTTTCATCTTCCTGGCAAATAGGCTAATTGAAGATAAGGTTTTTGAAGCGCGAATAACAATTTATATCAAGAGAAAAACTAACTTTATCAGAAGCGAACTCTGAAAAATTTAGATTATTGAACTTTATTTTGAATTGCTAAACACGAAAAGAACACATATAGTATCTGTCTTCGTCTGATAAACATTTTATATTTTTTAAATCAGTTATGACAAAATACTTGACTAGCCCTCCTCAAAAAAGGTCTGAAAGTTTTCAGATTTTATATTGCGCCAAAAGAGGCATTTTTTTTTTTTATTTACACACACACGTTTCAAGAACATTTGGGCTAAAATTATTTAAAAACAACACATCTTTAGAATTATTGATATACATTATTGGGCTGGAGATAAAAATGTTTTATTCCGTACAGTGTTGCCACTGCTTCCTTTGAAATCGTTGAGTTTCTTAGTAAAAAAATTCGTTAAAGTTTTACAATATATGAAGTAGATAATAAGACATATTCGAAATTCCAAATTCAGGCTTCCAGGTGCCCATATTCGGGAGGAGGAGGTTTTTGTTTAAAATTTGATGGCTCCAGATACGGTTGCATTTTCACTGCGAGAAACATACATACATTCATGCAGATTCTTCATTATTTAATTTCTTTAAATACAATAAAGGGGATAATATTTGGTGACAAAAATTTGAAAAGTGATTCAACGCTTTTAGTGATTCTACCCAAAATGCCGTTTCATGACAAATAGCCCTCCTGGGCTAACGCCCCTTTGCGCTTAAAAAAATGAGAGAGAGAGAAATAGAAGGAGATGCGTTCATAAAGGACTCTCTAAAGGAAACTGGCTCATATTTACGTACACATGAGAAAACTCTTAAAATACCTTACCCACTTATCCAGCCCATTCTTCTAGGGATGTAGCTATACCGGCTGGGGATCTCCATGTGCGGCCCCTCTCTATGCACACCAAACAAATCAAATCTATAAAATGCCAAAGGCACAAGTAAGAAAATAAATAGAAGCTCTGCGTAAATTTTTGAAATTTTAATTTCAACATTTTAAAGCGGTTTTCGCTGCTTCCCCCCCCCCCCGCTAACGAAATCGTCCATGACATTTATTTCATTACTCCAGTCGTTCTTCTTTATATAATACGGTATTTATTAAACACAAGATACTGAATTTTAAATCTTAGATACTTCTTAGTTGATTTTTATTTAAAAAATATCATCTCACAACAAGTAGTTCTTACAGTAATTGTAGAAAAATTTCAAAGTAGAATTAAAACAATATTTGTAATTTCGTTTTGGAGGCTATATTTTAGATCAAAATGTAAAAATTCAAAAGGACTGCCCTTACATCTTTCGGTTTCATCTTCCTAGGCAGAAACAAAAAGAAAACTTCGAAATATTTCTTTCTCAGCAAGCAACTCATTCTTCTTTATATTATGAAGATCGCAACTGTCATTTGTATTTTTGATTCAAGAGTTTCGGTGGAGTAAGAAAGGCAAGAAAATAAAACTTTGAGCATAATTATTATCAGTCTCTTCAACATTATTATCACATCAATTCCCCCAAGTTAAATTCTGCCTAGGTTATTTCCATGTGCTACTTGTATCTTAAACACTGCTACTTCTGAGATAAAATTCACGTGACCAAGGAGCCTAATTGATCTTAAATTGTTCCTTATTTACTTTTATCTTTTGTGTTGATTTAAATTATATGCAAAGTTTAAAGAAAAAACGGAACTGTTCACTCCCTAGCCCAGGTTAGCATGTTAGACTCGAGACCTAAAGGTCCCGGGATCGACTGTCGTTAATCCTTGTGAAATTTTTCCACACATTTAATATTCTTAAAAGTGTACATTTTCTACTTAAAATTTCTGAAGTCATGCTGACTTCCCTTGTATTGTTCCTCAAGTCTGCTCACTTATTTTATTTCTATGATGTGGAGGTAGAGGGTACTAAATTTTAGGCACTCTGAAAATAACAATCCTTGGATACTCTCTGTAATTTCTTTGAATACCAGGAAAAACAATTCTGTATTCAATTCAGGTTTGTATGACAGCTCGTCATCACGTGATTTTTCTGTTCATCAACGAATGACAGAATTAGACGGCTGAATACTAGTAGTTCGACATGGGGTGAAATCTTAAAAAATGGGCTGACTACCTTAAGTGGTTTACCTGATCGGTTACGTAGAGTATGTTACATAGCATTCAGGCATGTAAGACGTGAATATGAGCATGATCTCTTTTAGTAGCATAAATATGTGCCAGTTCCCTTTTTTAATCTCTTTCTTGAAGAATTTTTGACCTCCGCAAAGACACCCTGCCCCTTAGACAAATAATTTCGTTAAGTATTTGTTATAATGGGTTGTCAAGGTAAAAGTTCGCAATAACTCAGTGAAGCTCCGAAACTCTATATATGACTAAATCTTAGAATATGTTCCATATAAAAAAAAATGTGTCACCGGGGGTCGAGCGCTTAATCTGCTTCTTTGTAATTACTCCACTGCGTTCTGAGAAGTCGAACCTTAAATCGTTTTATACACTAGTGTTATACACTTCTATTCTAATAATGTTATACACTGGGCCAGTTATTAGTAAAAGTTCACAGTTCCATTTTCAAACATTGCATTAGAGACTACTTTATTATAGAGTTTTTATTTCATTCATAATACTAAATTTCTAATTTTGGTCCACGGAAAGGTTTTTTCTTTTTTCATCAAAAACGAAACGCTGAAGCCAGATAATTAATTAGTTGTTCTATAGAACAGATCACAAGTCATGCAGGGAAATTCCTATTATTATTATTCTAATGCTTTTCCTCTGAAGAAAGAACGTAGGCTGCTAAGATTGAGAGTAATTCTATCAGTAAGTTTAACGTTAAACATTGTTGAAGTTATTTTTTATAGCCGATGTTATTAACTTTTATATTCAGGTCTTTTACAGTAAACAATTGATTTTAATTTATTTATATTATTAATTTAATATTCTTAATTAAAAAAATGACATCGAAGTGAAATATTAATTAAAATCTGAATGATACTACATCTATTCACCGAGTTCCTACACACCTAATCGTAATTTTATAGCAAAAATTATGTCTCATAAAATTAAACAATTACACCACATAATAATTATATCATTTTACAGAAGAAATTATGATGAACGTAACCCATGACTTTGCCACGGGCTGAAATAAGCCATACGCATCCCCCCTCAAAACTTTTTTTATATCAAAAATTGATAAAAACGAAAGGTAGTTTTATTTTACTAATTTTCTTATTGAATATGTCTTTCTAGATTGCCTTATCCTCTAGTTTCTCTGTTATCCGGAAAGTTCACTTATCCTTATTTTGTTAATGCATACTCCTATTATTCACTAAACATTGGCTAAACATGTAGAGATCAAGCTAATGAATGTTTGAAGTTGGTTGAATGTGGATGATGAAACACCATTGACTTGTTAAAAGCGCGCTCCAGGAAGTAATGGGGTGTGTCAATCAAGTGAGTCCAAGTATATCGGAGCACCTTGAATAGGAAGCTAAGATCCTTCTGCTAACCTCCGAGTCGATTGACCTTGAGCTTACATGTGATTTCATCAGCTAAAATAGCACCTGAAAGCAAAAAGTTAAGAAACGGGCACTTGGACACTTTTAACAGCCTTTTGGACCCCAGACCTGTTGCTTCAGAAAATGTGTAAACTTCCAGGTGCCACTGAAAGGAAAAATATCCCAATCTTATCCTTAGTTAATCTGCTATTGGCTATTTTCTTAGACATCTTTTCTGCTGCTCGTTTTACATTTCTGAATATCAGATGATAGTTTGCTAAAACGGGCACATTCATTTCATACAGACACGGATTTTCTTAACTTGTCGCATTAAGTGAAGAGTAGCATGGTTCAATAATATTACTCATTATTTATTTGATGATAGAGCAGCCTTAACAGAATGGCATAGCCAGGAAATCTCCATCTATACATTAATTTCAAAATGACTAGGAAGAGATAAAATTTGCTCTTATGTTATTTCAAAGTTTTCACAAACTGAACTGAAATGTGAAATGCAAGTACAGAAATATCCCATACTAAGCGACGAATGCCGTGCAGGTTATTGCATTTATTTTAGATTAAATTAAATTTTTAATGGCCAAATTATGAATAAAATATCTGATGTGTACACCACATGATTTCCTTGCACGGAATATTAAATTATGCGCACTTTTCCCTGCTTTTCATTTAAACTTATGGAAACGAATTAAATCTACTTCGTCAATAGCACATAAACCACAATAGAATAAATGCACTCTTTAAAATTCATTACATTTGTTTACCACAGCGACACTCTGGAGCTAGGTTTACTTAACAGCGTTACATCTCCTTCGTTTTATAACTCAGAATGCATAAAAATTAAAACATCTAAAGAATTATCGAATCGTTGCACACATGTTTTATTTAGATACTATAATGAATCTAAAACGATGTATAAAAGAAATTAAAGAAACAGGTTTTCACAGATGATTCAGCGCCGCTTACCTAATGCTCATACTATGCTAGTAAACACGGGTTTACTAGTCTGTGCAGTCATTACCCTGATTTTTTTTTAAAGCGGCGATGTCGGAATGTGTTTTGTTTCAGAATTAAAACCAAAATTGAAACCTTGATGACGTGACATACTGACATTAGCATTTTAAGCTCATAAACTCATCCAATGCATTCATCGCAGTTTTTCTCAGTCAAAGATATAAATGAAACTTCTGTCATTTTTAATTTGAAACTCTTTTGTAAACTGAATTTTTTGAAAGACGATTGCTCTAGCATATTTAATATAATATATTGATTATTTTATCTAATGAATATATCTTAACGCAGTCTTATTTCTCAGAAACTGAAATATTCGTGCCATTTTATTTTCCTTTATTTTCTGACCAGCCACAAAAAAATTTGGAATGGCTGTCCTTTGTGCTAAGTTAACATTTATGCTAAGTTAACATTCACCTACCTTGGTATACATTTTTAAATTAGAAAATTATCTTTCGATCAGTTCAAGCATAGCATAATTCATTTCGAAACTCCAGTTATCAAAACTGAATCATTTGAATTCAGGTTAATCTTATATTTGAACATTCAAACATTTACGATTCGACTAAGTATTAACAATTAACTGAGACTGAAGGTGCTAGTTTACTACATATTTGTTACTGTAAGTTAGCTGACGTGCTTGATAATAAATATGAAAACAAGTCTACGGATTTTATCGTGGCGAGATCGCATCTGTCGTTGTCATAGACCTTGGGCTCATCACAGGTGACAGTAAGATTTTAACCAGCCCCGTTCCATTTTTGATGGAGAATCTACTATTTCCTAGGGAATGGATACGAGGCTCTCCCACTATTCTTATGCTACCATCAAATCATTCAATAAGATTTCCATATCGGTACGTATTTTAAGTGCAAAAACCGCAAAGACAATACAAGCATCCAAGCCTTCTTTGGGATTCGAACCCGGTCCCATCGATACGCCAGCCAACATACTTAACCGCTACGCCGCCCAGAATGGAATTATGTATTTAACAAAGAAAATAGTAGGATACAGACGTAAAATGTGTATTTTATTTAAAACAAAATGTGTCATTAATAGAAATTTTAGTTTTTAGATTAAGCTTTTCACAATCAGTTGCTGTGAAAGAAAGATTATTAGTGAAATTAATTGTTATTTTTTTTTCTTTATCAGTTATTTACATTTCTTACGGACATTTACCGCTATTTTTATTGCAGATATACTAGGATATTTTATAAGCTAATTGGTTAAAGTAGATGCACATTGGAAATTTGTTTTGTTCTGCATTCCTTGCAACTGAGCGGACCGTTGTATGAAACTTTTTTAGCCTTATTTTTAAATGTAAAATCCTTAAAAATTTGTTGGCTTTATTTTTAAATATAAAAACAATTTTTTGGCCTTATTGATATATGAAATCTTCCTTTGTTAGGCAGACTTGCTTTTGAATGATTTTGGCGTAATTACATTCCTAACTTTGTAAGACATTATCTGTTTTCCCCGATTATGTTCTTATGCTTAACTAGACAGCAATGAAAAATCTGTACTTCGAATCCCAGTGAGAGAATTGTTGATTTTTCCTCTCCCCTTCCACCAAAAGCCTATAAGTTTAAACAACTTAACCTAAATTGCGTTCCGAACTTATTTATGACAAAATGGTAAGAATTAAAGGCCTCCATTTGAAAATAATTATTCTTTTTTATGAGCGCAATAATTATCACTTCTGCAGTAGTATCAAATTCCTTTTCAGTAGTAAGATTAATATGTATGCTTAAATTAACAAGTATACATAAGTTAACAAACATAGAAACATAAAATAACTTTAAAAAATAACATACAACTGAATTAATATACATAATTTTATATTAATTTCTTTCCTTCTGGAAAGGATTATTATAAAATTTCCCGTTTAAAAGGTTTCACTGCACACATTAACATTAGCACTTGCTTTTGGCATTACCATAACATTCTATATTAATGTTTTAATTGTTACATTCGTACAATGATTACCTCTTTATTCGTAAAACTTCGATTGTCACATTTTAATTACAGTTATCAAAATTAATTTGAGCATCGTTGTTGTATGCCTTTCAATAATAAGAAAACTTTTCAGAGAGTAAATATGCTGAAAAACCTTTGACGATCGCAATAAATACAATTTTAGTGACCATTAATAACCAAAGATCATGACACTGCTCCCATGTTTTTAAGTAAGCCCGTTCCTAAGAAAAATATATCAAATCATTTTATCAAAACTGGCACTTAAAATTTTATGCATAAAATTCTTATTCGGCAAGGATGTGCAATTTATTCGCTGTTTAAGAAAAGTTATTAAATAATCTCTAATTCAAAAATTCCATTTCTTAAGACGTGAATAAATACATTCTCCGTATTAATGTGAAGAATTGTATTCTTTTTTGAGATATTATTCATCCTAATTTCTTAAATATCTGTTGCAGTCTTTCACAGTTTAACTGAGCTGAGAGCAGCTCCTCTGCCATCAGTTTTTGTTATGCCTTATGCCCAACAGATGGCGCTATAATACCGGGAGTTGAGCTGGTACTTGTTCGAAGTCATGTGGGTAAAAATACTCTCAATGCAGGTCAAGCTTTCACAAGAAAGACAGCTCTCAGAGTGACGAATGACGGACAGACGGTTGTCAGGGGCAACGGGGGCGCAGGGAGCCCTGGATCCATCACGTGCAGGGGATTAGGCATAACGGCAGAGCCTAATGGCCCTCATGAGCAACGGATTTCGCTTCGATAGGGCGAGGAGTGGACTGCAGGACGTTATTTGTCTTCAGAGAGAGGCTACAACTTGGCGAGAATCATCGCTTTCTCTAAAAGTGATTTGATGCAAAGAAATAAACCTTTGTTCACTCATTATTAACCTAATACTGAAATTTCTTAAGATAAATTTGAATGTACTGAATAAATTAAAATGGGGACTGAATTTTCAAAGTCTGTTTGTATATTTCTTTTTTGCTTTTAAACAATCTTTTCTCTTAAAAATATAAAAGGAAAAAAAAAAGCGTTTTGCATAAATTTATTGCGTAATTAGGACTAGCTCAATATTCCCCATCACCTTGCTTGTATATTCAGATTATATCTCAAGTTATTCATGTTTTGCACAAAAAAATCATTGCAATATATATTTTATTCAGTTATTCCGTGAAGTTACTAAGCCTCAAGGGATTAATATTAATAAACTATACTAAAATTACTACTAATTATTTAAAATTATCTAGTATTATTATAAATACTTTCTATATATAGGTACTTTATATTTTTCCTATTTAAAAGATAACTTTAAATATATGGTTTTCAGATTTCGGCTTTTGTCTCCTAATTTGCAGGCTACTCCATTACAGTGTCATCAAGTTCATGATCTTTCAGGAATATCAAAGTTTCTACTTCACAGATGAGTACTACATATTCGGAGTCTTTAGCTTATCAACGTAAGATTTTTAATCTTATCCATACTCTTAGTATGGGGAAGAATCTCGGATTAAGAATGCCTGTTTGCTTCTGATCCATACTCTTAGTATGGATGAGAATCTCGGATCCAGTGGAATCTCGTATTAAAAATGTCTCCCTTCATAAACAATTCGGCTCACGTTTATCTGAGGAAAAAAAGCCTCGGATAACGATGGTGTCGCTCCAGTTACGAATACCCAAATCGGTAACGTATGATTTTCAAAGGTGATTTTACGTAACCACACCACATATGAGCTCAGAGACTTTTGGAAACATTATTTTAATATTTTTCATCGTTTAAGTCTTGCATCAAGTGATCTGACTGACAGCATGTGACGTACAGAACCATGGAGGAAATTATGTCAAACGGGTTGCAGGCAGGGGCATTTGAGGCTGATCTCATCGAAACAGCCAACTTGAAAAAAATATTTCAGCATCTACTTCAAGTCACCCATCTTTGGAGAAAACGCAAGGGCACACACGCAAAAAAAAAGTGCTAGCAACATTATTAACCTCTTTATTTTGAGTCGAAAGTATTTCTTTATCTTGAGTAACCCCTGTCAAGAGACCTATGGGAAGGTCGCTCTTGTAAAAATCTTAATCTTGGTGAACAGCCGTCAACGTGATCAAAATTGCAAGCAGTTTCAAATTACTATCGCTCATCAAGAGAAGAACGTCCTGATATAAATTTACCCGCATCCTTATGAAGTTCAGCGTCGTGAAGAAAACATCCTTTATCAAAGTATCTTCATCAAGATACTTATGTTAAGATCTTATCTCGCAAACAGTTGCCTATTTGCGAAACGGTGAGGGCATCTTTATAACATTTTATGAAATCTTCCGGGTAGCAGGATTTAAAAAAGTTCTTGCTTTTATGCAATGGAGTAAAAGAATTAGGTAAACAAATTATGAACTGGTAATGAGCTAACAACGACTAGGTTAAAACGTTGAATTTAATTACGTTACCATTAGTTTATCTTTTGCTGTGTTCAGAGTGTCATTAACTCTTTTTTATTTCTTTTGCTCATGAGTTTATCGTCTTTTGCTGCATGAAGTCTACAGTTCTGATTAATGTTTCATCTTAAACTACAGATACGAGAATACAAAACAGGGTTACATTGAACAAACAGGGTTACAAAGTTGCACTGACTTTCGGAAAATTTCTTAAGTTACCGTTAACTCCATCCGCCCTTGGTGTTCGACCCATCCGCTCGCAAAGACTTTGTGCGATTTGAAACTTAGGCCACCTTTGTTACTTCTAATTTTGCTTCTGTAGGCAAAACCATGGCTTCAGTCGTTAACAGTGAAGCCGTAGAGAAGTTACTGTAAAAAAGAGCTCAACGAGACTCTACAACAACTTCAGAAGACACAATAAAAGTAGACTGTACAAAAACTCTCCTGGGCGGGCAGGAATAAATAAAAATGATATCAGCTTGATAAAAGATATCAGCTTGATAAATCAATAGCAAGCTAGAGGATAAGCATTTTCAGTAACAATGTCATATCACCCTAAGGAACATTTTAGAAAACAGGCAACAACAATTAGCATGACGCAAATTTTGAGTGAAATAGAGATCCAGTTCACAGTCGAATGGGGCTTAGAGGCGAAAGAAAAAAAAAAGATATCTCAAACGTTAGACATATTCGGAGTCTTTTGCTTATCAACTTAAAAATTTTAATCTTATCCATACTCTTAGTATCAGGGAATCTCGGATTACTAAAGCCCCCCCCTTCATGAGCAATTCGATTCACGTTTATCTGAGAAAAAAACGTTTATATGGAAGTGCATTTTGCATCCCAACCATAATACTTTCCTCATTATATTCGACTTACGTTAATTTCTGTCTTTCGTACAAGTGTATTAAAATCGGAATAAGTTTTCTTCTATTTGATCTGTTTCCCATTATTTTTATCTCACCACCAGTAAATTCTTAAATCTACAGCATAGACTTACCAAGCAACCTGGGCCTAGTAAGTCTATGTATCCTTCCTTTTACGAAGGATACAGATTCAATATTTGAAATCTAATCTATGCAGAGACTAAAAGGTTTCCCAGCTCATGACCGAATTTCGAACACTTAATAAAGTCTAATCTCCGTCTAACCGTAATTTCAAGCAAGAAAAGCTTTTTCTTCCCCAACAGTCCTTTTTCGATAGGCAGCTGTCCCAAATCTTACACTCCTGTTCGTAAAATTCTACAATTTATAGTAAAACTGCTTGCCACTCAAAATCTATATAAACTTCATAATGAGTGAGCTTCGTGAAGAAAAAAGGCAGAAAGGAAAGAATTAAATTAAATTAATACTTCGTTAGTAAAACTTAAACATAAATGTCACCAAGCAAACACCCGCGCAGCATTTTTAGAGCTAAAGGGCTATGAGTCTCAAAGCACGATTTTGCATTGTTTCATCATTCATTCGAACCTGTTGCCATTCGGCAAAATGTATGCTATTTATCTTTCAAAAATTAATTTGTCCTTGATTTGATTAACAAAGTAAGCTATTTAAAAGCAAAAGCTAAAAACTGTTCTTAAGAATATTATTAACTAATTTATTTCTTTGCTTTTTAATCTCATTAATTTAAATAAAAATGCATTAATTCATGATATATCTAATTAAAACATTTAATACTCTATAGGGAATTGAATATTTTTGAAAATTACAAATATTGAATATTTTTATAAAATCATATATACAGTTTTTCAGTTTTCAAATATACAGTAGATGTATAACAACATAGTCTAAATGTATATTCAGCTAGTAGCCCGCAAAATGCTTCGATATTCCAATTGGACCATCTCTTTTGCTAATCCTTACTGATAAATCATATTAAAATTTAGAAGAGTCTTTTGGAGGGCAGTTAAAATATGAACTCTTTCAGATTTTAATTTTTTTGTATCTTTTTTCATCTTTTATTTATTTGTTCATTTATTTGTCTCTTAAACTTTATTATTGAACATCGCCCTATTAAGATTTCTGCCACATACTAAAATCACAAAATTTTTAAAAGTAGCATATTTTTCCTTATAAAGTGTTAAATGTTGACGTA
This sequence comes from Stegodyphus mimosarum, assembly GCA_000611955.2. Lineage (NCBI taxonomy): Eukaryota > Metazoa > Arthropoda > Arachnida > Araneae > Eresidae > Stegodyphus > Stegodyphus mimosarum. Next base: position 1,104,071 of record KK118029.1, on the reverse strand, counting down.
CATTTTTCTATAGTTTTCTGTCTTTTCTCAGTTCATCATATCAATATTCAGTTGTCTTAACAAGATGCCCCTACACAACGTTTTTTGTCTTTTTAGCTTTAAAGAACACCATTTTCTGTGCATTTACGGGATATAAAATTAAACAGTAAAATCACAGAATTTTTAAAAGCATTTTGTTTTTAGTATTTCTGACAGAGTGCTAGTCTTATAATTTTCTATTCTTCTCAGTCTTTTCTCTGTTCATCATATCAGCGATCAGTTTTCTCAACAAGATGACTAACATAATATTTTACATCTTTCCATTATTAACTTTCTGTCTTTTTTAGCTTATTTACTTTCATAACTTTCTTCGAATTTATGTTACATAAAATTCAAGAGTAAAATCAGAAAATATTAAAAAACAGCATATCCTTAGAATTACCGTTAGTGTCTTAAGTGTAATATTTATATTCGCTACATATTTATCGTGACTGCTAGCTACATCTATTAAATAAAGGAGAACTTTAAATTTTGCATATTTACTTAAAGTATAATAATTCTAAAACTGTAGCTTGGGTATATAAAATTTAATTCAAATGCAGTTTCCTTGCTCGCTTTTTTCATCTATTCTTTTATGTATAGGAGAAAGAGGAAAAGTTTTTAAAGTTGACATGATAATATGTCATGCAATAATTAAAAAATTAGTTGAGGAGGTTAATGAAATTAGCTCCTTGTCCAGTTTGTTAAAAGGGATATGTTACATGCATTTGGAAGACGATAACAGATAGAAATAAATACCAATAAAAATTATCAAAATAGACCAACTATAATAATAATAATAATAACAACAACGATGATGATGATGATAATAATAATAATAATAATAATAATAATAATAATAATAATAATAATAATAATAATAAAAGTATTTTTGTTTAAATTACCTTGTCGCTTATTTTTAATCTGCACAATATGTTAGAAGAGATTTATATAATTTGGATTTTTATATTTCATCATTAATAAATTTGTTAGCATACTAAATCACATAATTCCTAAAACTATTGCTAAATAACTTATGTGTAATGATAAAAGTCCAAACCTTCTCGAGTTAGAACAGAATTTTAACTCTTAATGCACCTTTTACTACAAATTTTAAAAAATTACCCCATTTTCTATCCAAGTGAACAAAATATGTCATAAATAAAGTAAATTTAGCATTTGGGATTTTTCTGACAAACGGTTTTCAAGCCAAAGTCAGAGACACAAATGTCCCAGCTGTAGTTAATGGTGGGATACATATGTTCCACACGTAGCGATCGATTTACTATAAGCACACCTATTATTCTGGAAAACTTTATTATATGAAATAGATTTTACATCATATGGCACAGGCTAAAGCATTCTTTGCATAACCCAACATTACACATTGGGCAACTCATATTTGTTCTTTTCTCTATGTTCATTTGTGTATAACGAGCACAGCGGCATCTTGATTTTCTAACTATTGGAAGATGATCCTTATTATTCAAGAGATAGTAAGTGCTTTTTAACCAGCAGAAATTTTTAAACTTTTAATGGGACATATATGTCCCGTTAGTAATCAAAGAGTTAATTAACTGTGTACATTTGTCATGTATATGCTTTGAAGCGAACTATGCTTAAACAGAAAGCTGCAAGTAATAGAAGTGCAGAGTGAATCGGAAATATCGCTACATATTTCAAGTAAATATAGTGTATTAATACACAGAGAGACAAAGAAATGCTGAAAGGTATATTAAAATTATTTTTTGGTTGAAAATAAGAATCACGTGTCCAAGTTTAAATCATTCACAATAATGGGGCCGAATATGCAGCAGCAAATTAGAATTGCAGCTTGGAAGACTGCATATCAGAATGGTCGTGACTCCATAAAGCTTGAAATGTGTAATATTAATATATCCTTGCTACAGATGATTGTGGTAAAGAAAAATGAAAATGTTTGCTTACATCGTCAAGCATCCATAAAAAGTAAAACCTCCATCAAAGGAGCAATAGAACCAGTAAGAGCTTGATGAGAGCAGGTTTGAGGCAATAATAAAATGGTTTGTATAGTTTTGCATTAACTTCAGTATGAAGACCTGACTTTGATTAGCATTTCTCAGTCCTCGTACATAAAATTCTATAATCACAAGAGGCAATCACACCTGTAACCATATTTCGGATTAATTTTATAGACGAATATCCAGCTATCTTAGGTTAATGGAAATTCAAGTAGCCCCTTTCGTATTCGTATTTAGTAATAACTATTAGTAAGTATTCTGAAGCTGTTCAGATTCTATCAAATTTAATGCATATATCATAATACACAATTATATCTCTAAACTGATCTTTAAAAAGTATATAAATCAGATGGTCAGTTTGTATTTCATCATAATTACTAGCCAAACCTCTCTTTGCAAGAAAATGAAAACTACAATACCATAGGAGAATTTGTCTTCTTCTCTTATTTTCTTTGTTTTAGAACTGTGCTTTTGTTAACAAAATCAATCGTTTTTCATATCGGAAGTGTTCAAGTTTTAATATTTACCATTCTCCACGAAGTTAATAATTCTGCATAACTAGAAAAACTGTAGAAAAATTAAAAGGAAAATTGAAATTTTAATTCATAAAAATTAATAATACTGTATAATAGTATCGTTAATTTTTGTTAGTAATCTGTATTTTGATGAAATTTAATATTCGTATGCATGTTCATGGTAATTACTGGATCTCATTTTACTGGAGTAGACAGTGAGACTGCTGCAAAATTTCAGTCCTCTGTCGTTGTTGTTGTTGTGACTTAGCTCTTTTATCTGATAGTAACATCAGAACAAGCTCACGAAATTCATCTTGGCAAGGAAAGCAAGATTGCGCCTGTCGTTGACAAGAAGAGCCTTGAGCACCATACAGGTGACAGTATCACTTCATTCAGTTCCGCCTCCAACGTTAATGGAGAGCACCTCCGAGGGGGGAAAGGGGTCAGAGGGTCTCCCACCGCTTTTCCCCTATCACCAACCTTTCAAAACGATTTTCGACTCACCGCATATTTAGAGTGCCTCCATGCCGCACGGACACTATACATTTACAAATATCAATGGTACCGCTGTAGACTCCTCTAACCACTCTGCCGTCTGGGAGGCTCAAAGTCCTCTAAATCTTACTGAAGACTTTTAATTTCAGAGCACCGTTCTATAGGTATTGCACAGAGTTCTGCATCCTCAATGCGTTACTACACCCTTACGAATCACGTGCAATTACCTACACAGTTTTCAAATCCCCATGCCTCGTTGGTTTTTAAATTTATTTCAGGGAGGATATCGAATTACGAAACAGTTATGTGCAGGACACTAACTAGACGTATTTTACTGTTTGTTATCTATAACCACTTCTCTCTCACTGTTTATGAATCCTTTCTGTTTAAAAATTCACCAATGACGCATACCATATCATAGACAATAATTCCGTACTTTACCACTTGCCTATAACTGCCTCTTTCTGAAGTCATTAACGAAACAGGTAACCGTGAAAATGGATAAGAGATTTATATCCATTTATCTGAGTCTAATAAAGCTTAAAGGAGATAATGCTTAAGAATTCTTTTATTTTCCAATGTCTGTTACATTATTAGAGAATAAAATATTTAAGAAATAATTAACTTAAGTATTTGAACTCCTTACTTAAATATATTGAAGCATATTTCTAATTAAAAATTATTTTTGAGATTTAAATGCACAAGCTAATTACAGGGGGGGGAATCGTTTTAGTCCGAAAGCTATTGGGTTTTCTGGAAAACGACTCTATACTAAAAGAAATTGCTCAAAGTAAAATCTATATTTTTTATGATGATACGCAAAATATAATTATTGGTACACGGGAAATTTTTTCTTGGACTAATTAAAGAAGGAAAAATGTTGTATAGTCATTAGTTCTTTTTTTTTTTTTTTTGAAGCAAGAGACGTGAAAATGTGCAGTTTCCTCGCCTGTACTCGAACACTGGACTTCTCGAATACGCATCGAGTATGCTTCTGATTACACCACGAAGGCATGCGGAAAGGAGGGAAAAAATACCTTGCACACTCCCCCTTTATTAGGGAACCCAATCGGCAAATCCTCCAAATAAATCCTGGTGACAAATTATCCTCCACCACTCTTTAGTTCGGCCCCCGCTATAAAGTGATTAGGTTTTTCTGAAGTAGAAGATGTGAAAAATGCAAAATGCCCCCTCCAGGGCTCGAACCCTAGACCTCTCGAATACGCGTCGAGTATGCCTCCAATTACACCACGAAGGCATGCGGAAAGGAGGTAGCTAATACCTTATAATGTAACGTTGTAATCTTAAATTGTGATACCAAGATACAAGAGAAGAAAATCTGCAGTATGAAATCAAAACTTGAATTATCGAAATTATTTGAATATTATAATTTAATTATGAGAATTTAAGCCCACCATTAGATGAAACCGTGCATTTTCAGCCATTTGTTAAATAAGAGCTTGGCATTGATGATAATTAAAAAAAAATACTATCAAATTATTTTTAAACTTTCCTGCTTTTTCCTTCCTTTAAAATGTATGCGGGATATATATGTTTTCTCCCACTTATCATACGATGTATGATCACACTTACGATATAATGCAGGTAAACAAAACAACTGATTTAGTAGCCCTCTGTTTTAGGCAGTTAAAAGTAGCCGGAAAAGATAAAAGCACACATTTTGGACATGATTTTTTTTCTTTGCTCAAATATTGCAATAATAAATATATTTTATCTTAGTGCGTTGAACTATCAAGCTGAAATTAAGCAATTCTAGAAGAAGTAACACTTCCAAATAGGAAATGTTCACCATCCCTCTATAATTTAAATTAATAAAAAGAGTTGCCAACCAATGCTCTGTAACCCGTAATTATTTATTATTATTACTATTATTATTAATATTATTTTGTTTTACACATCATGTGTCTTTCTTATTATTAAAGAAAAATAATTCAGTTTCTTTTTAATACATGTTTGACACTACAGAGATATAAATTTATCCAGCTTCCGTACTTAAACTGGAATCTGAAAAATCAAATTTCAAATTTCTTTTTTTTTCCTCTCTCCTTCCCTACAAAACCTCTACATTTCTGGAATTTTTAATGCATTCTAAGTTTGAAAGCGTTGTGAAAATTATTTTGATCTAAAATATTGTAAGGAAACTTTCTTGTAAGAAACTGTTGTCAGTAGTATCTTTAATTTATAAGATTCTAACTAAATGAGAGTTACTTGAAGCTAGAACTTACTAGAACTGTGAAGCGATTATTCACTAAAATCTATTATATTAGTAATGACATCGGAAGAAGGGTAAAAAACCATTTTATTCTCTCCAGAACAGTTCACAGAAGGCACTTCTTGTGCTTACAATATCAAGCCAACACTCTTGAAGGTAATTCAAAAATAGACTATAAAATTAGGACTAAATCTAATTTGGATAACCAGCCGCATATGCACAGAACTATTTAACGTACGGTTGGCTCTTTGCTAATACCGCAAACTAACAAGCAATTAATTCACAGCCGTAAAATAGTAAGCTTTAACTAGTAACGAAACAACGGGATCGAAAGGCAGAACTCGCTATGTCTGAAGTGATTCAAACTAATACCTGTAAATATACCTGGAATTTTCACTGTGAGCACAATTTTATTTTTACGTGTTTATTATTTACTTAAAAACTGTTGGAACATTTGATTTCAACATCGAAACCGACACGAACGACTCTTCTGTTTTCCAACTACCCGAAACTCGCTTTGCTTTTATTGCCTTTTTCTCAATAAATAGGGATGAGAGAGAAGCAGGCTTTTGCGAAAGAAATACCAAGCGAATTCTTTCAAAAATAGTTTACCAGTAATAATTAGTTCTGTATGGCACAGAAGCAACCTGTTCTAATTCCAAAGATATTAAAATGGTGGATTCAGGAACCCAGGGAGTTCAACTTCTCCACTGCCAGATTTTCAGGCCAAGATGACATTAATGCATTTTCTCCGTCCTTCCAGCATGTCTTCGTGGTGTAACATTAGCACACTTGGCGAGTATTCGAGAGATCCTAATTCGAGCTCCAGCGAGGGCATTGCTCCTTTTTCATTTCTCCGGCTTTAAAATAACCTAATGAATTTGCTGTGACGCCCGAAGTCACCACCAGGATTTGGCGATTGCGTGCCTAATCCCTTGTCATCCTTTAAAAGGGAGAGTATGTAAGGTATTTTCTTCCTCCTTCCAGTATGCCTTCGTAGTGTAATGGTAGCACATTCGGAGTGTATTCGAGAGGTCCAGGTTCGAGTGCTGGTGAGATAACCATACATTTTTCACGAGTCCTGCTTCAAAATAACCTAATGACTTTACAAAGTTAGAGATATTGGCTTGTGAAAGGCCATTTTTAGAGCCAAAATTTGAACGAACCTACTCTAAATCTTACTGCATTGTGAAGAAGACGTCTTTGTTCACGTTATTTTAGTAAAACTTAAACTTCAAATACTCAAGGTCTAAAACTAATTAGCCGAGTTAAAATCAAGAAATCTGCCTCAAACACTTAGGCTATCACTTGTGAATATTTATGTCAGCATACACACAGCGAAGGTACTTCGAGAAACATTTGCTAGTTCCAGAAATTTCCCTCGAAGTTCTAGAATCTAGATCATGACCAGGGCTGGCGCTAGGTACATTTGCCGCCCGGTGCAATCTCTGCAGGTCCTAATTTTTTGCTACTCAGCACTTCATTAAATTCTAAAACTTTTGCAGCCTCTGAATCCTTCTGCCTATGGCCTCCCTTATATTCTAATCTTTGAATTGCGTTGCTCGTTACTTTTTTAAATTCGAAACATTTTGCCGCCTCGTGCGGCCAGACCGGCTGCACCGACTCTGGCGGCCACTCTGATTGAATTATCCCTGCTTAATACAATAGTCTTCAATAAAATCATATACCAACGAACGATATACGAGCTCTAATTTTACGCTTACTCATATAATGCCAGACATTAGCAGATGTGATCTGTAACTTCCGAATAGCACCAAAAAGGCCATGAAAATCAAATGGATGTTCTTCTTACGGATCATATCAGTGACCTCCATTGCTGAATTCGAAGTTATTTGCAACAAATTGTTTAAGTTGTCTAGCAAATTTATTTGAAGGCCGGTACTAATTTATAATAGTGTCAGTCGATCAGTTTATTGAGTATACTTGGTCGATGACAGAAATCCGTGACTTGACTTTGTTTCTATTTCATGTTGTTCATGCAATTCATGGCAAAATGAGACGTATTCAATTCGAAAAGATTTCTCTGGTTTGAAAAGGTTTCTTGGAAACAGACGTTTTGGGCTCTATGTGTCATATTCATTTGGATAGAATCAACCATTTGTTTATGAATTATAACAGCAATATAAATAACATTACACAAGTTCATATATTACTCTAAAGCTGTTACACATTTCACTTTAAAGAAAATATTGTGTAAAGGTCTAATATCCTTAAAAAGTGACATCATTGAAACACTGAAAGCAGATAAAAGTCAGCAACATATTTATATTCATGAACATTTTTCAACCAACAAATATACAGAAAATAACATAATCTCATCGTTTTATACATTTTCTTAAGTCTGCTACTTTGGCAAAGGTGTTAGAGAAGCCGAATTCCTTGAGCAGAAAAAAAAATATCTATGTAATTTTTAATTCCGTGTAACTGAGTTAAGTTACCGATATCAAACGTTAACATAATGTGCACAAATCATAAAGGAGAAGAAACTAATATATTACAATGATCATAAGATATAAAAAGTGTATTTAGTAATATCTGTATTTATTTTTACAATTTTTAAGTGATATTAAACATTCCATATACTGTACAAAATGTCGAAGGAAAGTGTTTATGTTCATTTTATTCACTAGATTTGTCTGTAGTAAACTGCCTAGGTTTGACATAAACTTGACTACATTTATCTATATAAATTTTGCTCATTTACGACATACACAGCATTTGTTTCAATCTTTTCGCTATTTTTCGGCAATGCGTTTCATCTTCAAGTTCTCAGACAGATTTATATAAAAATATCTGTATTCATTGTAAAACATCTGCGTATAAGAGAAGCTATTCGTTCAGATTGTCATTAGTGTATAAAATATCTGACCACTGTTAAGCCACGGAAGATTAAAATTTAAGGCAAACTCATAATAACGAATTCTACAACACACCGTGGATCATCTAATAAATTATCATTGATCGTAACTTACATACCTCTGCTTTATTTCTGTTTATTGAAAACAAATTCACAAATGCTGTGTCAATATTTTGAATAAATAATCTTTCGCATCAGAGAAAAAGTATGTATATATTATTAATTATTTGCCACATATACATGCACCTTTTATGCACTCTAGCTCAAAACACTCTCATAATCAGAACAGGACACCAGCAACAGCTGTTTTAAACACCTAATCCAACAACCTATCTCCATTGTATATAAAGACATAAATTTTAATGTATGCACTGTTATCAAGGAGGGAAATTTCATATTCTGCCTTTCCAGTAACAACACTTTTGAAAACGTTACCTTTGGCATCACTGATTGGCGCTTTTTGGCGCCAATCGGTTGCAAGTAACCCATATAGAAGTTGCTGGACGCTAAATCCGGCCCAAAATGACGGCACACTCTTCGTCTGCCAATGTGACAATGGCGAGAAAAAAATGCGGTAGATACAAAGCAATGGCCGGAATATCAAACAGACTTAGACTTTTTGTTCTTCTTCTAACATTTATCCATCTATCTGTCTCTCCGTCTCTCTATTCTTTATTGCGTCTGCTCGAATTTATTTTCTTATATTGTCCAAAAGGGAGAGGCTCCCATTTTTCTTTTATTTGTCTTGCGTCTTAAAAGATGTCATTTTCTTCCCCTTCAGGAAGGAGAGGACTTACTGATGAAGTGCGTAAGAGAACGGGGGAATATGCTTTCACTGAAAGGTTTGAATCTTCTGCAGTGAAGAAGCACTTGAATTGAGTGAAGAAACGCATTTCTCATTAATGTGACGATTTCATAACACGCATTAAGAGAATTCGAGTGTGGAAAAGCTGTTGAAGCTGTTGGTTAGAAAACATTCCCCTAACTTAAATTGTGAGAAAGCATATTCGTGCTAGCAAAAAGTGACTGGAAAAAATTATGTAAAACAAACTAATAAAGCACATGAAGTTGATAATTAAGTGTGTAGAATGACTCAGAAATTTGTCTAAGCGTTTGATCGTATCGTATGATTATAGCATAGAGAGAAGCTACGTAAAATAAGATAGAGCCATTGGAAAATCAAATCTTCAGAATGAAGACCAATGTATTACAATCAAACTCATTTTTATTACTTGTAATTGGTCGTCGTTTCGAACATCTGTAATTCTTGTCGATGTAGCAACATCAGGGTCTCTACGAGCATTTTCAGGATATTTTCTCTTTTGGATGTTTCTCGCTACAAGCAGTCGTTTGCTTTCCATAGACAATGGCAAACAGTGGAGAGCATTAAAACATGTCTCCCCAGTCTTACGGACCCGGCATCATTTTGCTAAATGATTAGTTGTCAGTCAGATCATTGGGCAAATTAATGCACGGGCGGCTGCATATGCAAATACGACTACAACTAGCTGCTAAATATCCAGCGTTATTATGACTAATGATACAATGTCGGGCTTATGATTCTTATTTGAAATTAGGTTTCAAATTAAATAGGTCTTTCACCATTTTCTTCTACAGTATACAGTGATGTAGTACTACTACCTTTACTTCAAAGGTTTAGTCCTGTTTTTAAGTATCCGGCAATGAAACTCATCAGATTTTTGATTACACGCGCATATCATTTCAGTGGTGTAGAATTAATGCGTTGATATTTTTTAAGCCTTGCACCGCTACATATATGTGGGGAGACGGTTGCAATATTTCAGTCATTACTGAAATTAACAAACATTTTCATTTGCTGAGTATGACGATGAATCTATTTCTGTTGTGCAATCTGTGCAAAATTATTGGAGGTAGCAATGCTGAACTCAAGTATAATTCAACATCTGCACTAAAAACTTTTAGCTATTTCTGCTTGCATGGATAGTACATCCCGTTTTCAAAACACTATATGTACTTAAAAATAAAAGTTTTGTCTTAAATCTCTTACATACAGTGAAGTACGTTTAATGCGAAAAAGCTTAAGACGAAATATCGGTTAACACGAAATAATACAACGGTCCCAACAGCTACTGTGTATTTTCATGCATTTTGTTTTCTCTTAACACGAAACGAAAATCGCTTAACAGGAAAAGGTTTACCTTCTGGGAATGAAAAAATTACGGAAAACACCAGCCTCAAAGGCTAGATTTAAGAGGGGCATGAAATGAAAGAAAGGTGGTTTCACATGTTTCATAGAAAGGAGGCTAACTTGGCTGTGAAATACCCTCGGAATAGACTGTTACAAAAGCCAATTTTGTTTATCTAAGCTACTTTCACCCTAAACCCCTACAAACACCACGCAAAAACATCTCATCTCTCACTAGCTAACTTTGGAATTCGCTGATGAGTACATCATCGCAGGGTGAGCAAAAATCAGCGACTTTAGTTCACTTTTTTTTTAAAAGAAGAATTTTTTTACGAACGCAATGGCAAAGAGCTTAGGGGGTGAAAGTAAATTGCTATTTCGCTTATAATGAAGATGGAGCTTCTTAAGGTTATTGATCAGAAACAGAAGACGAAAACGGAGATCTGTAAAGATTTTGATATTGCTAACTCTATATTATCAACAATAATTAAAAAAAGAGAGAAAATTACCGAAATTTTTGAATGGAGTACCTTTGTGCCACAGCAAAAACGGATGAGAATAGACAAGCACGAGGATTTAGAGATGACTTTACCCGTTTGGTTCAAACAAGCGAGATCTCAGAATGCTCCCATATCAGGACTTTTATTCTAGAAAGAAGCAATGAACTTGCTAAACAAATGGGTAATACATTTTCTGCAAATCTAGGGTGATTGGAATGTTTCAAGAGAAGAAATGGTATGGTACTAAAACTGTTTGAAGTGAAGCTAATCATGTTTTACCCACCATGACAGCAAACTTGTTTCAGTCTGCGTTGCATTCAATACTCGAAGAATATGAAGCGGAAGATGTCTTCGATAAAAGATGTTGAAACAAATGAAGATTTTTTGATCAATTTATTAGATGCTCTTCATTTGTTGCACACTGCATGGAATTCAGTGACTCGAAGGACGATTGAAAATTGCTTTCGTCATGCAGGATTCTCAAAAATATCTTATTCTTGGGCGCCAAAAGAAATGGAGAAGGAGGATATTCAAATTGACCCGATAGATAATGAAATGTTTGAGAAAGTTTCTGTATTATTGACTTACTGAATCATCGGAAGAATTCGTTGCAGCAGATGAGGATAATGTTTGTACTGTTCCGATTATGGCAGAGAGACATTTTGGAGTTTGTTCAAAGCTAAAAAAATATCACTGATGCAGGTTCCGATGATGAAAATGAAATGAATAATGCACGTCATCCGAAAAGAGGAACATCATGAAAAGTATGCGCAGTTATTTTAGACGCACATTCCAATGGTGAAATGAATAACAAAATGGACGACTGCAAAGAAAAATAGATTATTTTCCAAAAGCTCAATAAATGTTTTTTTTTTCAAAAAACTTAAAAATTTTGTATTAAATTTCATCAAGTCCTTGTGGATGTTTTTGTTTCATTGAATTTCATTAAATACATGCATATATACATCACTATGTAAATAACATGTACTCCAATAAACTAAATTAATTTTGTTGAGTTCAAGTTTTTTTTTGCAGCATTCTTCAACACGAAAATATATTTTAGTCCCCTCAGTTTCGTGTTAAACTATTTTCACTGTATATGCCAGACTAGAAATTGTATAAAATTCTTATGTATATTTTTAGTCTTTCTTTCTCTCTCCATATATATATATTGTTATGAATTTTGTAATTAGATATGTAATTTTAGTAGAACTATAAGAAAAATGGATGAATTTTTTTGTATAATGCAACGCAAGAGAAATTTTAAGGCTAAGCCATACCGGAAAAGTAAGAATACAGGGGCAAGGGCTTTTAACATTGAGAAAATGGGTATATCGGCAATTTGTATTGAAATTGAATTAATATAATTGACTCCTATGTTAGCTGTAACCGTAATTTCACATTCTGATTACTTTCCAATAATTTCGAAAAGCAGAAAGTACTAGAAATATCTGCCGGCCAGTTGAAAACTATTTCAGGCCGAAGAGAGAGCATTTGCTCTCAGTTGTTTAGTTAGCTACTGTTGCTATTGTTGCCAATTCAGCGTGAGATCCGATTAGCTTTCTCTTTAGATACGCTTTGCATTGGGTTGTGTTTTACGTTATTAGTAGTTTGCAGTGTAACTACTGATTATACTGTGTAATACTGTGAACACTTGTACGAATATTTCTGTAGAAAATTCCAGTGTTCTGAAATATTTCTTTGATAGCAATAAATTTTTATTAACTTATTATCGCAATCTGTTACGATTCTGTAACATATTATCACAATCTGTTACGAACCCGCGTGCAATCAAAAATATATGTAAAACATATAAATTATGATAAGAAAACTTTCCATATACCATTTCCAAGGAACAGAAAATCAATTTAAAACCATGAAAGAAAAACATTTTTAGTCAGAATTTTAATTAGTATTTTAAACTTAGTACTTTCTAAACCTCCTTTGCTTTAAAAGCATAAAAATATACTAAGAAAAATCTTTAATCGCAAAAATACCAAAATCAAAATTAAAAATTCTGTTTCATCTTATTCATTATTAAAAATTTTGTTTCATCATTTTGTTCTCGATTCCAAGTAACCATCAAATTATTTGCTAAATCCAAATCTCAACTCACTCATCTCAATCGAAATAAAGACATTATTCCATTTAAGCCAAAAGAATCCTGTTAAACAAACAACATCCTGTTTCTATTTTGAATTTATAAATATATATATATATATAATTGTACTTAAATATATTTTCTAAAATGAATAATAACTTAGGGAATTTAGGGTAAAATAACACGCTGAATAATGATTATTGGAGAAGTTTACAACAAGAATCAGCATAATGTTTGTAAACTGAGCAGGACTAGTTTGGACGGTTTAAATACGAAACCATCTTCTTCAGCTGCCTAAGTGCACTCAGGCAGCTGAAAAAGATTAGAAGTTAAACAACAAGAATCAGGATGGAAAGTAATAAGATCCACTCAGGCAACTGAAGAAGCTTTCTGCATTTAAACCATTGAAACTAGTATTGCAAAATTTACATATAACATTTTATTCTTGTTGTTTAATTTTTCCAAGTTAGATAATCTTAATAATCAACTTTAATTAATTTCTTATTTTAATTTATATGTAAAAGAATTAGAGAACTTGAAATTTACGAACTCGAACTTAATGCTTAATCGCTAGGGGTTTCATATTTTTCACCCATTAAATTTATTTACACTGGTATTAAAGACTAAAGTATGATGAAGTAAATATTTCCAAATTTTTTATATAACCACGTAACACATTTTACATAATCAAGAAAAATTAAAAAGGAAAATTTTTTGGAACCGATTAAAATGAAAAACGTTTTGGAGTGGAATATCAGAATTTCTTAATTTGAATTATTTTTCGGTAATTTCTGATGTTTAATTTTTCATTTATTGGAATTACAAGTACAACTTATACTTTGTCAAATATGTAGGGAAGAGAAAAACAAGGCAGTAGAGTACACTTGTTCCCACGCAACAGTAAGTAATCAATTTTAAAATTCTCTTAGACTAAAATTCCTTGACATCTTATATTTAATTTAAGGAATGTATGAGACACGTGAAGCAAGAGGTTAAGAAATATCGCATTGCTAGTAAGACTTTGCCCAAGATGTGCTCCATTAGTAAATTGACAGGCATCAAAAAGAAGGAAAATCTTTAGCAGTGCAGTCATATTTTGTCAACACCAAATTTATTTTGTCAATTACGAATATGCAAAATTATTGTTGTGCGAAACATGAATTTAATGATCAGGCAAGAATTTGGTTTAAAATTTTGTATAGTAGCACCTACACTTTAATTTCTCACATATACATCTCACATAATATGAGCTGTTGCCTTTAAAATAGTTTTTTTAGTTCAAAAGGGCAATTTGCCCAGAAGGACTATTAATTTCGTTTTGGTATTTTGCGTCGATTCGCTAAAAGCGATTTTTCACTTTTCGTATTATTGCCACCAAATATTACCGCCCTGTAATATATTTAAAGAAATTAAATAATGAAGAATTTGCATAAATGGATATATGTTTCTCGTATTGTGATGAAACAAGGATACCTAGAGCCATCCAATTTTGAGTATTGATCGATTCCACCCAATTATAGGCATATGGAAGCCCAAATTTGAAATTTGGAATGTGTTTTATTATCTATTTCATAGTTTGTAAAACTTTAATGAATTTTTGATTAAAAAACTCGAGGATTTCAAAGCGAGCAATGACAACATTGTGCAGAAAAAAACATTTTTATCTCCAGCGCGTGAGACTGTGTATCGGAAATTCTAAAGATATGGTCAATTTAAAATTATTTTGCGATATTGCTGTTTTGAACTGAATTTTATGGTTTAAGGGCGAAGAACATGATATTTAATAAATAAAGGTAGCACACAAAACGTTAAAAAACGCCGGTTTGACATAATGTAAAATCTGAAAACTTTCATACTTTTTTTTTATCGTTAACAATATAAACACCTCAACTTAAATACACGCAAGCTAATTTGTATTCTGGCGTGGAAACGGAAAGAGGAAGTGACAGCAAAGGGTCTAAATCGCAGTAGTTAATTAAAATAATTAAGTAGTTAATTAAAATAATAAAATCAACGACTGGAAAATTAGCAGTGATAACATTGTTCGAAATAAAATATTTATATCTTCTACTTGCAAGACTGCTGCTATTCGGAAAAATGTAAGATATTAATCTCTTAATTTTAATGAACAAACTCGGCTTTATGAAAGCAATGTGTTGCCGTGACCAGAAATAAAATACCGCATTTGCTGTCGTAATTGAAGCCCTTTTTTTGCCAATTTTTCATTTTTCATTACGACTTATTATGTGGTGAAACCTGCAAAATATTGCACACTTTTGACGATTTTTCCACTTCAAAACGGGGGGTGCGACTGTTACACGAGGGAGACCATTACGCGAGTAAACTCGGTACTTATATCTTCCACGTGCCAGCGTGTTGCCATTCAGTAAAGCCTAGGATACTTTCAAATTTAACCTGGAAAATTACAGAGTAATAAAGTAAACGATTTGAAAGCAGTAAACACAGTTCTTAAGAATGTTTCTTTCCTCCTTTTTAATGTGATTGATTTAAGTAAATATGTATTAAAACTATAAGATACCTAATCAGAAATATTCAATATTTTTATGAAATTCCGCCACTTGGACTCATCAAAATCATTATATACCTTTGCATTTTTATTATAACTATTTTAGGAGGCTGGCCGAGCGAGCGGCTAGTTTTTTAAAGAAGAAATATAGAGAACATAAAAGTATGCATGGTAGTTTTTAACACTCTATAGGGATTTTAAAAAATATGCTGTTTTTAAATCTTTTGTGAGTTTGCTGTTGAATTGAATTTTATGTGGTATAAGTGCGAAGAAGGTGATATTTAATAAACAAAATTACCACTTAAAATGTTAATAATTAAAAGTAAAAAAAAAGTTGTTATCCATTTTGCTAAGAAACCTGAATATTAATATGATGAAGAGAAAAGATTAAAAAAAATGTTTTCCAGTAGTTAACATTGCATTGGGAATTCTAAACAGATGCATTTATGCAGCTTTTAAAAATTTTGTGATTTTGTTTTTGAACTGTATGTGACATAAGTTTGAAGAAAATTATGCTTAAGGACTAAAAATTAAAAGAAAAAGGGGGGAGGGAGGTTACCAAGAGTGATTGCAAATGCAGACTGGTAGACAGCGAGCTCAGCTAACAAAACTTTTGAGCGAACGTTAAAATTTGAAAACTTTCAAAATTTTTTTCGCCCTGCCTAGTTTAAAACATTATTTTGATGTTTCTAATTTTTCTTTTCGCAAAATAATATAAGCTAGCTGTAGAAATATAGCTAGCTTGTAGACTAGTATAGACTAGTTTTGCGAAAAAATGACATATATGTAGAGCTGAGTCATTCTTCTCCAAGTTCATCGATGTGTACTAAATGCATTAGCCGCCTAAAACAGTTATTACAAAAAGAAAATATGTATAATGATTTCAATAAATGCAGCTAATGTAATTTTACATGTCCGTATAGTAATTAATAATAATTAAAGTGAATCTGCATTTATAGCTTTTATAGTGCTTAGTTTGTTAATTATAATAACTTATATAACATGCAAAACAACTTAATTTATTGCTTCGAAACATTTAGCTTAGAATCCTATAGATGGCAGCACCTCCGCTTGATCTGTTATTGCTTACTTTTGGTTCAAAATCCGCTTTTATGCATGTTCGGTTTTCATCGAGAAACAACAGCAGGGAAATCGCATATGTGAAATTTATGTTTCCATATAAGAACGAGAAATAAAAGCGAGAAACTAGTTTCAAAGATTTTTTACATGATGTTTCAATTTCATAGACATGAGAAGTATAGTCGGTTAGTTTCCAGCATAGATATTAGCATTTAATGCTATCTTAAAAATTATCTTTCGGTTTTTAAAAATTTCATGATATATATGCACTGCACGAATTGCGCTTGCTTCATCATTAAAATATGCTCTGCATTAAAGGATTCGCTTTCATAAGATCATTTCATATTTTTTTTAAATCAAGAGTAATAAAGTGAACTTTAATCAAATCTTTATATTCAGTTAATTAAATTACATGCTCAAGAATTCAACTAATACATTAATTGCTAACACTGAAAGCTAAGCAATCCAACAGTAGCCCACTTTTATAAAGGAAGTTACTCGGTAGGATCCTGCTATTAAAAGACACCGCCCTTGACAGTCAGTAGTACTAGCAGAGCTGTCATGTTGTTTTGCTCCTCGAAGTTGCATGTGATGTTCTCTGAAAGAAAGATAGAGTGAATTCCAGGTCACCAGATCCCGGCTGAGAATTGAACCTTGGAAACTCCAAGAAATTAGAGCCCCAATACTGAGCCTTCTAAGACCTTAACCTTGAGTGCATGTATTTGTGTTGTATGTGTTGTGATTTATCTCACTTGTCTGATAGTAGCATCAGAATAAGTCCACGAAATTCATCATGGCAAGGAGTGCAAGACTGCGCCTGTCGTTGGCAAGAGCCTTGAGCACCATGCAGGTGACAGACTACTTTGTTCAGTTCTACCCTCAATTTTGACGGAGAGCAACCTGGGTAGACGGGTCCGAGGGTTCCCCCACCCCTCTTCCCCTACCATCGACTTTTCGAGAGAACTTTTGTAAACAAAAGTTTAGCATTTCGAAATACAACTACTCCGAGAATTCTTGAGACCGAGGTTGAGTGAACAAGGCTGACAATTTATGGCGCGGATTCAAAGAGCAAAACATCAAATTTGGATTCGACTCTTTCTAAATCCAAACACGCTACTTATTTCTGTCAGCTATAAAAATTCATCAATGCCTAATTCTTTGAATGAACTGGTAAGGGGATCTCAATCATTCAAAATAATGCTTGGATTTTTAATTGGTACAAACACAGAATTAGTTAAAACATATATAGTTATTCCATTCCACTATAACCTAGTATCATATTCACAACGTACAGAAAAACACCGCTTAACGCGAATTCGATAAGCGTGATATCAAATACACCCACTGAATGAAATTATAATGCAGGTATTTCTCTTATAACATTTCCCTTTTGCATGATAAGAAAATTTTGGAAACTCTCGTGTAGCAAAGCAACACGGTTTCGTTCTAGAACGTTATTTAGAGTGCTCCCATGCTGCACAGACACTATACATTTACGAAAATCCCTGCCTTCTCCGGGATTCGAAGCCGGGTCTGTAGATACGACAGTCAGAGTCGCTAACCGCTATCTCGGTTGGGCGCCATGCGTGCATTTAAATCTCACATATTAAAAAAAATTAAATTTTCTTTTAGTGTTAAGTATTCCTAATGAAATTTACTTGCATTTAATTTAAACTAACAAATGAATGAACTTTGCTTAGATATGGCACTTACCAAAGGTGTGTAAAAGCAAACTTAGTCGTATTCTTGTTCGGGAACAATTAATTGAATATTAGTTAGTGCTGAGTGTATATCAGAGCTGGTGGTAACAATTTTTCAGGTTTGGTAAACATGGCAAAACAATTTTCGTAGCATACTATGTTTAACTTGAAATAGGAACACGGAAATAAATAACTGGAAAACGAAAACTTTGCTTAACCACGAATAACTACAAGATACAGTGACTGATATTTTATATGAATTGTTCAAAAGAACTACCACAAGTTGTAACATGTATGCACAAAGGCAACATTTCTCTTTTTTGTGTGACTCATATTAATTCTTCTGAAGATTTTATCTGCGGAACTGAGTCGCTGCAGCAAGAAATGCATAATATGCAAGGCATCTTCCAGAGCATAAGCCAATCATGCCGTCGTATTGTTATGATGTCCATATTGCAGTTGATGGCCATTTACTTGAATAATTCGTATGAATATCACATATTATTTTTTGTAAATATACGTGCTTAAAACATCTTTTCTTTCTCCATCTTTTTTCGTACTTAACTGTATTTCCGCTTTTGCATTTCCCATGCGAATTTCCCGTTCGAGATTCTGTTGGAAATAAACTCATAAGGGCAGCTCTGTCCTTCGATTAAACGGTCAATAAGTGCTTTGCCGCATTTAAATGAAACAAATAAACAAAACTAATCTCATAAAGGCAATGATTTTGCTGTCAAGTACAAAAGTTTTACTTAAGACATGTTGGAATTTTGTACTTTGCTTTAATGTCATGAGTATCTTGAAAGTATTTTAATCCAATTACGAAACATTTAATGACATCAAAGTGCCATTAGTAAAATTTAGTTTCAGTTTATCTTCAGAGATCAGTTTAGTTCGTTTATCTTCGGAGAACGGGTACGGGCCGTTATGGTAACAACTTGTATGTATAGTTCTCTAAACTCAAAATCTTGAGTTAATTAAAACTTGCTCTTAATCTAACGGCCTAGTTTAGGCTATGTAAATATGAAAGAGAGTTATATCCTACACAAAAATAAAGAACTTATCAATAAACTAAAATTCATAATTAAAAGTTTCTTTCAACTATAATATGTAGTTTAGCTTAAAATAATGCTCAGTACGAAAATTAGAAAAATTATTATTTTCCGGATAAATATAATAATTGGCCTAAGCCTGCTAACAATTTACAGTTTTAATTACTGATTCACCCAGAAACTCGCAAGCATCTTAACTCCGTAATTTTAACATCTGCTTACATAGCAAAGGCTCTTAATTCACGGTAAGCGAGTATTACAAATGCAATTCCTTAAAACAACAAGCATTTCCTCATGCAGGAAGCTGTTTCACAAGACTTCAAAATAAATTGCAGTTAAGAAGCAGTATTCTTACATAACAGAAACTCTTTTATTTTGTGCGAACTAATGCTATAGAAGGCAAGAAGAATAGGGCAGTATAAAAAATTAGGCTTTAACTGTTAGAAAATAAAAATAGTTGTCACGTTTTTACATAACAGAAAATATCAAAGAGTACACCAGTTCACAAAAATTCAAAATTTGCTAGACTCTTGACACGCGTCTCTTCCTCATTAACCTTCTATACCATTTCGCCAGCGGATCTCTAATCAGATGCATAAATTATGCATAAATAATTCTTATATGCCTCCGGTTTAAAGTTTCTTTCTGCTTCTCTCTTTATTTTTTAAAAATAACTTTCTAGTGCTCACAGTCATAATTCACACGGTTTTAATCCACCGACACGAGGCATACATGATTTAACAAAGTTAGCAATGGTGTAATGATTTTATCCTTATGCATTAACAATTTATACTACATACTTTAATGATTTTTGACTATCAGAAACATTTCAATAATTGCTTAGTTCACTAACCGCTTTAAGAGATATCTGGCTTACGTCTTAGTTTGATGCTACTAGCTAAACGGCTTGAATGTAAAAATAGTCTATTAAACAATGGATCATTCTCTCTCATGGTGGTCAAAGTATTAAATAAAAGCCATCCTACTAGATTCTGTTACCAGGAAGGATAGGATTGAACTGAACAGCACAGGAAAGTAATTCAGGGCACTTAAATTTTAAAGTTTGTTTAAGATTATAAATATTTATAAAAAAAGTAATTAAAAGTAAAGTCGTGGTAATGAAAGGTGGTAACCACTAATTTATGTGGGCCTTTCTCCAAGAGGAGTTGATTTCTAACTTGACCCGCGAGGCAAGTTTCGAGAAAGAAATTTGCCATCATCAGGAGAATTCTTAAGGCTGTCATGCTTGGCCAGTCCATCTTCAATCTCTTTCCACCAAACCTCCACATGTGAATGCATCCATTGAAAAAATATCTTATTATATGCAAACAAGCAAGCTGGGCATTATTCACGGTAGTTCTGTCTCCAAGTTTCCACCATACCGTCAAGCTCCGGCTCCGCTCAGATTCCAGATGTCGGAACTGCCTCTCTCATTGGCACAATAACTCAAGTCTTACTTAAGTCAAGCAATGTATTCTGCCCGATAAACGGAGCAGTAGTCAGGGTTTCTCCTAGATTATAATTCCATTCTTCTGCCTGATAAATATTCCGCTTCCCAAGAAAGCGCCATCATACCTGCCACTATTAGTTCAGATCTATAACGCATTATTGGGACTTTGTGAATAGCCTCCAAAGCCAGTAAATTAGTTTAAGTTAATCAGGGTGTTGCGTACCTTTGTTAGTATAAGAGCAACATTAAGTCCTAAAGAAAGCTCCACTAAAGAATATCACTAAATAGAGGTTCGGTGCTGATCCCCATAAGTGCTTAGCAAAGTATTTGGTTAAGAGATACCTACTACAGAGTCTGAGAGGTTGAAAGTCGGCCTCATACAGGACAGTGTCCCTCGGGCAGGTGATAAGTGACAGAACGCAAGAGATGGATCCTCGTCCTGGGGCTGCCTTTCGAGGTGAACTATTAAAGCTCTTGAGACCTCCTCGCCGACGACGCAGACCCCACAGTCCCGGCCCGGCCCTATGAAAGGCAACATGGTCCCCGTATCGAAACTATGAGGGCCAAATCCCCGACGACTTGGTCGGTGATCTCCGATCTAGCTCCACACGCAGCCAAAGGAACCGAAAAGACAGTACCAGTGCGGTCCCTGCCGAGCCTGAACCAACCTGAGAATAAACTCGGGCTCTAGTCCTGTGAAGACTGTTAATTTTTCCCCGTGGTTGAGAGTGCCTAAGTACAGATCCTAGCCAGTACTTCCCAGGAATTCTCCTGAGTCAACCCCCGGGGGGAGGTGATAAGTGACAGCAGAATCCGGACACTGGGCGGCTTTTACAGACTATTCGGGTGTAGTCCGGACCCCGCAACTGTCTAGGACAACACCCTTCTGTCGCCCCACGAGGATCGTATTAGGAGTTTATTGTGAAAAAAAATGGAAGTAGGATGATGTGACCATACAGGGGCTAATGCTTTAACATCTGCCATGTACAATACAATTAATCATAGTACAATTAGAAATATATATTATGCTTCGATCAACATATACATATGTTGGGCACTTGACAATTAAACATTGAACACAAGCTTAATGAGCATTTAACATACATTTAACCATTAAACATACACTTACATATTACGCTTCGTTCAACATATACTTACATACAGTGGACATTTGACAGTTAGACTGTGAACATAAACTTAACGAGTATTTAACATACACTTAACGTTAAACAATGCACTTGTATATTATGCTTCATTCAACAAATACTTACATATACTGTGCACTTCACAGTTAAACACTGAACATAAACTTAACAGGCAATTAACATACACTTAATCGTTAAACGTACACTAAACATACACTTACATACGTTATACATACACTTAGGTATTATACGCACTTACTTGTTGTACATTGGTTACATGCTGATTATATATATATATTATTGCAATATACCTTGCAATATCTTACATAGCAGTTATTTGCAGATACTTATTAATGCAATATACCTTACAACATATTACATAGGAAGTTATTTATAGATACTTATAAGGGCATACAGATCAGTTTTTGCATATCATATTTGCATATACTACTTGCATACGAATGAGTTACTTGTTGTTGCATACTGCATGTTACTTATATGCTACGCATCAGGCCTTACATAGCGGATTGTTCTGTAACTAAGCCGTGTTTATGTTTTGCACTTTTGGAACAAATAGTAATTTCCACATAGTGAGTTGAAATACACATTCGGTAGTGATCTCTTACTTGCGTATAACTCATGTACACTTTGCAAGTCAGTTATGTGCATTTTATATACCCATTTGGCACTTAGTTGCGAGGTTTCTAATTTTTAGTACATTACCTTAGCTTATGTTTCACATGTTTACTGACTGAAAGGAGCTTGCTACTCTGCGTTCTATAAGTCCATGCTCGATCCTTCCAGTTTGTCCATTAACTGCTTCAGTTTTTTGAAGAACACTGGTTGTTTAATGAGGAAGCGTTTATGTTGCATTGTACGGCAGTTGAAATTCCCATTGTGCGGTGAGAGGGCATGTGGTAAGGTAATGATCATGGATGCCACTTACACATGTGTATGTTGCCGAGAGTCATCTTTCTCGAAAGTAAGATGGAAAGAGCCCGTGGCTGGTGACAAATGTTGCAATGAAAGGCTGACATACCATGCTCTCGGTCGAGACTTTGTGAAAGAAGTCGTGGGTGTGTCTGCCCTGAGAGTTAGAGTCCCATTCTTCCTGCCATTGTTGTTGTGCTGCTTCCCATGCTATTGAATTTAGGTGTGACCATGGAAGTTGGAGTGTCAGTGCTTGTGCTTGGATATTACCAGCTTCTTCTTTGGCAAGCCTGTCTGCTTTCTCACTTTTCTGAATCCCGGCGTGCGCCTTAATCCAGGAAATTCGGATCTGCTAATTCAGCAGTTACTGAATATCGGCAATGAGTGGGGAGAAGTGTCTTGGATTGCGGATGGCACAAATGGTCGAGAGGTATCTGCGAAGATGTTGACATGAGAGCTTGAAAGTTGGCTGGCCATTCCTATGGCCTGGTGTATTGCAACTGCCTCCGTCTGAAAAACCAAATTGTTAGTTCCCAGGCAGCAGCTGCAGAGACCAGCTGCAGAGATAATTTCTTCCAATATTTTTTTTTGGGGGGGGGTAGTGCCTTTACGGCATAAGAGCATTTAAAATACGCGGTGAACTGAAAGTCCACTTGAAACGTTGGTGATTGTGTAAGAGGTGTAGGACACTGTTGGATCCCTCCCCTGAGGGAATTCACCTTCGAAACTGCCAAGCAGCTAGTCAAAGTCTTACTATCATTTATCAAGAGCCAAAGATCCATGTAACGACAGACACAGTCTTGCGGTCCTTGCCACAGCAAAATTCGTAGATTTGTTCTGATGTTATTAATAGACACATGTGATAAGTCATTACAAGATAAAGTTTAAACGCCGCCTAGTTGGCATAATGATAGGGAACTCAGTTCCCTGTTCTTTGGGTTGGAGATTGCATTCCGAACAAGGTGCAACGCATTTATACATATATTGTCTTTGCAGCATGAGAGCACTTAAAATACTGCCGAGCTTAATGTTGTCTCAAGATAATCTTAATAGATAGTCTTAATGTTGTCTTTGTGGTAGGAAAAGACTATTCATCTAGCTCTCCTCGAATCCATCCTATGTGGCGTTCTTAAAAATTGGACATAAACCAAAAATTTGAACTTAGCCAGAAACGTTCTCATAGTCATGACTGATACCATCAACTTATTTCTTTTCCTTATTTTAGGTGAATCAAAGTAAAAGTTCAAAACATCCGTAGCTAAACTATGTGAAAAAATCTTTCTATTTTCCCAAGTTTTCAGAATGCATTTAAACGTCAGGTCAAACACAGTCACTTAAACTCAAACTTAAAAAAACTCTACTAAAAAAAAGTAAATCCGTTACTAGAACTAGTAAATATTTAACATTTAAAAAAAAAATGATATATTTTTAGAAAAGAAATTTTTGTTTCAACGGCGAGGTGACGGATCAACTGGGATTTTAACACATCGGCTGTTGAGCCTCGCTGTTGGATTCATCTTCATTGTTTGGTTCCCTAGGCTGTCATTGGACGAAAACCGCAGTTGACCGGTTCCTCTGTCGTTGATGCAAAACTTAATTTACTTCATTTATTAGCAGATAAAACATGTATTCAAATATGACATTTATTTAACTTTTTAACAACCAAAAAATGAACAGCAAGATGAAAGAACACAAAAACTACCTAGTCTCTTTCTTAACATTTATTTTTAAAAAATTGTGTTAAAGCGCGAAAAAGAGTAGAAATAGTTGAAATAGTTCCTTTTGTCAATAAAGTATTTGAGTAACAAGAAAAGGAGTTTAGAAGTTGGCAAATTTAAATTATCGTAATTTATTGTAATCGTAATTGCTACAATCTGCCTCATTTAACAATCAGTTTACTTTTCGAATATTTAATGTTATGAGCAAATTAGTGTTAAGTTTGGCAATTTTTCAACCCTGATGGTGCTGAAGGATTAAAAATAATCCTCTGTATGAATTCCTATATTTCTTTTCTATAATAAGTTTTAGAGACAAGAAATAAAAATTATTTCAAAAATTATGAAACAAGCAAAATTAAAGACAAGCATAAATTAACGAGTTTCAAAATATGATGAAGAATTAATAATTTTAAATATAATATTCCAATATGTAATTATGAAACTGCTACGTTTTCCAGTTCTTATCTTTCTTGATTCTATATTTTACAATATGGCAGTTGAATGACCAGTTCAGAACAAGTTAAAATGAATTTCAAACTTTTCATGATGTTATTTTAGTACGAAAACAAGTATTCTGTTACGGAAGAAAAATATTTTGCGTAGGATAAATTTATTTTTTAACGAACTGTAGAACAACAACTTTTTAATATTAAAATAAAGTTTGTTATTGCTGTCAAACAGATATTTTAAACTATAATTTTCTTCATTTTTCCTTTCTTTTCGTAGTCGCTTTTACTGAAATATCATATTTAATTTGATTCTGATGAGAAGCCCTTTCCTTCTCGGTTAGTTGGGTGGCAAGCAAACATTCTTTTTGGACTTTATTTGGCTAGCATGTTGACAGAGAACCTTCGGTGCAGAAAGGAAGAGGACAATTAAAACAGGCAACCATTCTCTGGACAACAGGAGGGATAAGACTTAACAAATGCAAAGTGGCATGTTCATCGGTCTGGTGTAAGCAATCGATAGAATATACCTTGGGACGAGGAATCTGATGTCCCGGATGAGACGCAGAAGAAGGTTTTAATTAATCATAAAGTCAAGATGGCTGACATTGTCTCTAATCATCATTTACAGATGGATAGGTTTGCACGGGTGTTTCGAAATTGGCTACCTACGATTTAAAAGGGAGCATCTTTATATTACATCGGGTCAAATTTAAAGTTATTACCTAAAATTTGAAATTTTTCTTATTTGTCTTATTTTATTTCTTTAAAGAATACTCTTAAAATTTTTTCGGTCAGTTATCTTTTAATTTGTGAATATGTTTAAAAGATGTAAATAATAAATAAAGCGAAATCACTTATTGAGATCTTTATGACAATTATTCTTATATGTTACTTACGATTCTTTTATGTTACTAAATTAAACCTTATCCTAGCCTTCTTGACTCTTGTCACAAGTTTCGCTCAGACCAAAATACTTTGCAAATTTAATGGTATTCGGCATGCAATCAAGTTCCGATTAATCGCGTTGCAGATTATTCGGCTTTGTCTAAAAAAATTAAGATTATTTATTACGAAACGACAGAAAAGTTACTGTTACAAACTATCAGAATAATCAGAAAACTTACGCACGAGAAAAAGAGCAGAAAATGCGTAAATTTAGTGTAATGATAGCAAGTGATATATTACTTAAAAATTACTTTTACCCACAATACTACAACATTTAATTGCACATAATCTGGAGTATGCACACATTGTTAAATCATCCGTTAAAATAACTTGCTAAATAGCAAAAATAAATTAAATATACAACATTAATTTTCTGCTTGTCGCTGACTCTTGTCGAAATGCAAGAGTAATAATGAGCCGATTTAATTACGTAATTAGGTGAATTTGTTCTTCAAAATACAGGTAAATTGTTATGATATTGTTAAGAATTTTGTATATATGTAAATAATTTTAGGGATATTATATGTCAAATTGTAGTATCTTCCGTATAATGTGATATAAAATGCTTGAAAAACCGAAGATCTGCAGGAAAAATAAGGTTACAGGGGCAGGTCTACCATTGAGGTAAATGGCTGTCTCCCTAAACTGGCAAGATATCGCCAAGCTGGCTATGGTTTAGGCGACTAATTTTTGTAGTCAAATTTAGTGAGAAAAAAGTCGCCAAACTTGGCGACCATTTGGCGATCTTTTTATCTGGTCCCTGTATAACTGTAATTGATCCCTAAATGTAACTGTAAGCGTATCAGGCCCTTATATATAACTTCAAGCGTATATACCTTCAATAATTTCATAAAATGGAGGGTATTAGAGATTTCTCGGCGACCGGAGGAAAACTATTTAAGAGCGGACAGAGCCTCAGTTCTCAGTTTTTTAGTTCAGAGTTGACTTTGGAATTTTGAGGGTACTGCCAGCTTCGCTCTTTAGATGTTCTTTGCATTCCGTTGTGTTTCACGTTCTTATTAGTTTGAGGTGTAACTGCTGATTGTGCTCTGTGACTTTGAGACGAGCTGTGCTAGTACTTTTCTGGAAATCTCCAGAACTTTAAATTGTTTCTTTTGGAAAAATGAACTTCTTATCAACAATATTTTTCAGTTAATTGTAATATGGGTTATTTCTTTTTCTTATGTCATATTTCTTTTATTTTTCTTTATTTGTGCTAATTGATGTTGGATAAATCGTGATTTTGGGCTAAATGTGGACGTCAGACGACATTTGCAGTGCTATTTCGCTTAATAAGGAGTCTTCTATAGTTCAAAAGGCATTAATCTTAACCCTAAGTTACTGAAATCCAAGCCACAGCGCCGGTTGTGTCCTGGCGGAGCATTATTTCCTGCTGCGTTTGTGAGGGAATAAAATTACTTATTTCTATGCCATTGTAAGTCATTTACTAGTACAGCCAACCAGGTGTTTAGTTTTTAATTTAGGATCTTGTTGTAAATAGTTCGAATCTTAGAGAACAGGTAAAAGTAGACTTCATCTTTTAATTTAGTTGTAACAATACATAAATGTTTTAATATAGTTTGCGTTGACATTTTAGTTTTTAATGTGTAAGGAGTGCATAAATAGATATTTATTTTATTTTGATTTTGCTTATGTTTGTGCTGATAATTAAATATATGTTAGTGCAAAATTCGACAAGAAGATAACTCTGGAGTTAACTTTTAGATTAGGTAAACATTGAGTTTGTTTTAACTCTAAGGAAGTTATAAACTCTCGTAGATAACCATCTTAAAAGTGACTAATATTTCTGAGAACATAAAAAACATCGTTATTAATAATTATAATATTTTTTCCTCAGAGAAAACCGCTTTTTGACTTGACCGAGACTAGTAATGCATTTGTTCACGACTGCCGAAACCTCTTAATTTCAATATTAAATTAAAATAATTCGTGAACTATATATATACAACTTGAGAAATGCATCTCTAAAGGAAATTTTTTTTTACTTTAAATTGTTTTTATGCATTTAATTTTACCGTTACCTCAAAGTAATGTAATTTATTTCATAGACTCATTTGAGGCATAACGTAATTTAACTGATTCGTTAAGACTCCTTAAACTTTTTATACTAATTTTTTTTATTTCCTATTTGTGCGACTGGCATTTGTTTTCCAAAATGAAGATCATCACCAAATTGACGGACTAGGTATGGGTAATCTTCTCAGTCTTGCACTTGCTGACACTTATATGCATTATTTTGAGGCCAAAATATTTGAGAAGTTATTTTTTCGTCTCTGGATTCACTACATAGATGACACTTTCACACATTTTAAAGGTAATGAAGAAGATTTATCCCAAATTTTATCCGTTATAAATTCTATTTATTCAGCCATCCAGTTCCCCTTTTGAGACAGAATCTTCCTCGATATTTTTATAATTCTCAATGAATCTGATTACAGGACTACTGTTTGCCGTCAACCTTTTCTGCTTGTTTGCCTCCTCATGTTGATGCATTTTTAAAGTTCAGTCCGGTTACCGGTTTTTTTTACTATTACGTATTTTTACCACTTCTTAATTATTTCAGATCACTTTCCATTAACCGAGGATTTTCATCTTCCCATTAAAGAAGACATTTTGTTGCTAGTTGTAACATTATAACCTTGTCGTGTTTCCATTTCCCCTTTATGCTAATTACAAGATATCACAGATTCTAAAGAAGTTAAATTTTAAGTCATTTTCTAGCCTATTAATAAAATGCTTCGATTTTTTGACATTCTTTTGGAATTTATAGCATATCTTGTTAGTGTGGTTTGAGATATATAGGCCCAAACTAAGGCAGTGTTGAAATTTTGCGTTAAGGAGCACAAATCTTAATTCAAAAAGGTGATTTATCTTGTGAAGTTTATGATTTTAATTTAAGTCCAGTCCTTCCTAGCGCTTTTAAAATTCCATTAACTTAATTTTTCATTTTTCGTTACTATTTCTGCCCACAGACGGAGCTACCTTCTCATTCGCTTCACCCGTTTTGGATATATGTACAACCGTAACTTTTACTTCGCTGCAGATTTCTTTGCTCCTGATGAAGAGGCTCTTATTTGTACTTGCTTGCCTTTGAAATGATCGAATCTTGACTAAAATCTACGCCGGGCACAAAGTTGTTGCTTTGCTAATTTTATATTTTACTTTGTCGTGTTTCTCTTCTGTCTTAATTAGCCTTAGATTAAGAACGTATACAAACCTTAAGTGGTACTTACGTACTATGACGACTACCTTGGCGACATTTGGAGATAAAAATCTTTATTGGCATTTTTTAGTTTATGTTTATAAATTAAATAAAAGAACTTCATCAAAGCAAATTAATTTAAATTTTTTTAAAAATGAAAGCCCCAATTATAAAAGAACAAAAACTTAAAATACTAAAATCCCGAATATATATATATATGTATACATATAAAAAATGATATACCAAATACGAATAGAAAAAATTAATCTTTTTTATTTTTACTACTGTAAATGATAATTAACAATTATTAAACTTATTTCTGAGTAAGCTTCAGTGAAAGTTACATAAATGAATTATATTTTTGATACACAATATGCGTACAAATTTTTAAAAAATTGAAAGGCATTTAGTGTTAACTTTAAAAAACAGATGGCAGCACAATATAGTTAACTTACTTAAAACTGGTGAAAAAAAATATTGACTCTTTATTTCAGCGCCCTCTATAACCTATATTAGGGTTAACCTTTTTTTATAGCCGCCCAACCGGTATAGTGGTTAGCGTCGCCGACTGCCGTACCGAAGGGCTCAGGTTCAAATCCCGCTTATAACCAATATTAGGCTTAACCTGTATAACATACAAAGGTCGCCGGATTTGGCGAGATATCTAGGTAGTCGTCATAATACGTAAAGTACCCCTTAAGTATTAGCATTAAATGGAGAAATACAATTGAATATTACTTGAAATAGACGCTGCTAGCAATCCAACGCAAATAAAATTAGCAAAAACGTAAGCTAGATTATTGGTATAATTAAGACTGTTAGTTTACTTTTGGCTTTAAAAAAAGAAGTGACTGATAAAAGACGAAATCAAGTAGGCAGACTACATTGGAGAAATATTTTAATAAGTACTGAATGTTTTTGAAATTATTAAACAAAATTAATAACGGAAGTTTCATATAGAGGCACTATTGCTTGGCTTATATAAAAATCTGTATTTCGTATTAAAAATATTATTAATGTATTTCAAAAATTTAAAGATACTATAAAACGTTTTTCCTACATTTTTGTTATATTATTCTTTACTTGTTTTTGTGACTAATTCTTAGTTTCTTTAATAAAGGGTGAGCAAAGTGTCTTTACCTGATTACAAAATTTATTGCACGAAAACTATTATACGACTGTTCGGAAATTGGTAATTACAGTGATTTGGTTTTAAAGAAAGAGCGACAATAAGTTAATTTCAACGAATACCTCCTTTGTTGCTTTGAAGTCAAGTCGGTATACCAGTTCTTGCCACATATTCTGTAACAACATTTGCTTTGTAACGCTTAAAAAAGCATCTCTTATTCTGGTCTTCAAAGTATCAGTATCACGAACTGGTATGAAATAAACTTAGTCCTTACTATGTCCTCTGGCTGACTCATGGCAAAGTCGATAATTTCATTACTTGAAGGACATCAGTGCTACCAGTTTCATTAAAACCTCTTCCCATACAAATTCTTAATCCTCTTTGTATCTGGAGAATTACATCCATACGAACTTTTAAACCTCTATAAACGGACGATTTAAAATTAACAAATACACGTTGTGATAAAAATTTCACATTTCTATCTTTCACGGTTATTTCGTATAAAAGTTTTGTAACCATGGAAAGATCTTTTTATTCACCTTGTATGGCGGGGGTAGTTGCGCTCCTTCTCAAGCAAGATTTTTGGACCGACCATTTAATGGGAAGAGATCCGGGTTTGGTATGGACCTTCTGAGAGTGAGTATAGCTACGGGGCATTCATGCGCAATATACAGCCTCTCTCTATCCTAATTCTAGGCCTCCTTGCGGCCCCGCTGGTAACCAGATTAGCTTGCGCTGAGTATGTTCGGAAGACCATCCCTAGAAGTCGATTGGGACTGACCATCCAAACAGCCTCGACTTCTGGAATAAATAAACTGTCTTCACAGTGACTAGAACCACCGTTTATTCGGTTTTATGTTCAGGCTCAGTAGGGATAGTACTGGTTCTGTCTTGTGAATCCGTTGGCTGTGGGGACGTTACATAGTCAGATATCGAAGGTTTTCCTTGGGGGATGGGCTTCCCTTGGACTTCAACACTGAGGAACGATCGATGGCTAACTATGTGACTTTACTCTCTTTACGGTGGTTACGTTGCTGTTCATCTATTCTTGTGTGCTTATAAAGTGCTATGTGAGACTTTTAAGCCTATCTAGGTTCCTCTCTGATAGCTCCAGGGGTTGGGGCAATTTAACCGTGTTAAGGCTACCTTAAGCATGCTAGGTCTGGAAGCTCCTTCCTTCTGGTGCACTGTTTATCTTGTATAACGGTATTAATTAGCTGAGAAATAAAATCAAAAAGCATAAGTAAAAAATTGCACCTTAGTTGCTCTATAAAATTTTGCACCTTAGTAGTAAAAAGTAATTTTGCACCTTAGTAAAAAATTGCACCTTAGGAGCTATGACCATGGTTAGTAATAACTGATAGATTAGGAAATATAATAAAATAGCCATGAAAATCCGCGTTCAAGTACAAATTTCAGATATTTAAAAGTGCGATTTTATTTAACTTTAATACCTCTAATACTTGTAATAATAAATTTAACTATTTTGTAGTTTAATAACTGCATAGTATTCTTTTGAGCAGTTCATTACAACTAATTATCGTAAGTTTCAGGGATGGCTTTTGAAGTATATCTCCCGCTTTCTTAGCATGCCTTCGTGGTGTAATGTTCAGTATATCCAGCGCGTATTCGAGAGTTTCAAGAGTCATTCGAGAGTCCCGGGATGGGCATTGCTTATTTTTAATGTCTCCTGCTTCGAAATAACCAAATGTCTCTACAGGTTGCATTTGATTTTATGGAAAGAGATGGATAGTTTGCGTTCGAAGGTTCAGGAAGGAAAAGTTGGCCTTCTTTCGAGGCACTTTCTGGTTTCATCTGGTTTCATCTGGAGTGAATGCGACAGCAAAATGAAGTCATCAGAATAGATTTGAACTAGTTTAATACCGAGTTAACATCTATGTTCTAAAAGAAATTGCCTGAGCGGGAACCCTAAGAATATCCCTAGCGCTTAGATTTAGTGACAATATTTGAGATTGGTACATTCCGTTTCTTTTGGTAAGATAATTATGGTTAACGCTCATTATTACCCCGGACCATGCCTGAAAGTTAAGGCGGGTGAAAACGTTGTGCTACCAAAGCGAGTTAAAGGCACCAAACATCTATGTTGACAAGATAACTGTATATACTTATTTTGGGAAATTTTTGTTATCATGTCAGAGAGACTGCGGGGCTGTAAAACCGATCCAGAAGCAATGCTGCTATTGATTTAATGACTTGTATGCCGATCGTATAGTAAAAGGTCCAGACTCCCCCTTTTTTTAAACTTAAGTGCTAATCAAAGTTGTGACGAGTGTTTGAGGTAAATAGGGTTTAGATCTCAACAAGTAGTTGCAAAAGCAGTAACGCATTCTGTAATCAACTATAGATAGACTGCATGCAATTATTTTTAGACTTGTCTTGGATCGAGCTCTTTTCTACACTTTCTTTGGTTTGTTTGATTACGGCAAAGCACGCGAGAGCTGAAAATTCTTTTATCACTCCTTCTCATTTGTGGTTCTTGTTGCATGATATTTGAAATAAAGCCTACACTTCATCTTTCAAATGTTTAATGAAACTAGTCCATTTACAATGTATTCACAAATTTGCTGGGATTTACATTCATAATTCTACCGTCCAGACGGTATAGTGGATAGTAGATATAGAAGTGTCCGGGTTCGAATCCCAGAGAAGGGCG
This sequence comes from Stegodyphus mimosarum, assembly GCA_000611955.2. NCBI lineage: Eukaryota > Metazoa > Arthropoda > Arachnida > Araneae > Eresidae > Stegodyphus > Stegodyphus mimosarum. The sequence goes on along the minus strand of KK118029.1, from coordinate 1,071,142 downwards.
TGCTGCAATCGCTCTTCTCTTCATATGAGGTAACGGTGACTCACCTGTTAGGTGCTTCGCCAATAAAGTGGCCACTACTTTCGGGCTTAATAGTAGCCAAGCCCAAGTCCGCTAAGTGCCCGCCAAAATAATTTTTACTGCATACTGTGGCCACACCTTGCTTCATTCTTTACAGAAACTGGAATGTTTTGGACATATGAAAGCTGTGTGACCTCTTATTCCACAAAGACTATCTGCCTAAATGGATGGATGGTTTCGCAAAGGACTTCCGAATGGAAACTGGGTAGTAATGGAGTTACACATAAGGTAAACCATGAATCCACCCATATAGCAAGCCCTGGGTCAAGCTATTAATGTTGAGCTCTTGTACATCCCAGCCACTAGTGAGCCCACTGCGAAGTGGAATTATACACTATATGGTATACCGCTAAAGTCACTAGTAGCGGTTGACTGCAGTACTGTGTAATACTGTGTAAGTGCAACACTTCAATACTGTGTAAGTGCTCAGCGTTTACGAATTTCTCTCCTAGGCGCGCTTTCCATAAACGTGTCGGAGAGTTGCATAAAAACTAAAGAGGAATGTTTACTGTTTTTGGATTTAAAAGAAAAGAACTTTGTAAGGTTTAATTCAAAATCAGGATTGATAAAATTTTAATAGCAGAGCATGGAAAATGCTATCCAAAATATGAAAAACTAAGAAAATAAATAATTTGTATTTTTTATTGTGAAGTAGATTATATATGTAGATAAAATTCATTCTTTAAGTATTCTTTTACATTAAAAGTATAGTTTATATGTATATATATATATAACAACTATGCTATATGATATTTACGAACACCTAACGAAGAAAAGATTTAAATAGACTTAAACGCAGATTGATGTATTGGTTTATCAGATAAATATTGCCGTATTTTTATACTTCCCCATTTTTCAAAATTAAGATACAAAAGCTCTTCTTTAAGCTATAATATACAGATACTCTCTTTATCTTCTGATAGTTACTCAACAGTTACAATGGATTTTGTTCCTATAGAATTTGCAGGACCCCTCATCAAGTTGTTAAGATTTTCCAAAACGAAGCTCGTCTTTTAACCTGTAGTTTTGAGCTCGTAATTTCCGAAATCACTTTTGACATTGATTTATGTTTATTGCTCAATCCCTATATACTCCATTAATATTCCCATTAATAATGATTTAATTAAACTCACAAAGCAAAACATGCTGAATATGCCAATTTTTCTTTTCATCTTTGGAAAACAACTGTTAAAATCGAGCTGCACTCTTTAAAACATATGCTAAGAATAAAAATAAGGTAAAACTGTCTGCGTTTATAGCAGATTAATACAGGTAGATTGTCATATCTCTTCTTTACTTTGCATGCAACTGAAAAACCGAATTATTTATGGAATGACTCAATATTCAGAACTTTATATAAGCAATTAAGGCTTGGATGCTGGGAACTGTGATTACGTTTTGAGTTAAACTAAATCTTCCTTGAAGAAATGGATTATTTACTGATATTAAGAATTTTTTTTTTACTTTTCGTCTGATAATATATTCAGAAACAGTGCTATGTTTATTCTTAATGTGATGGTGCGATACGCTTTCGTATTTGCGCACTGTAGCTCTTAAATTTTCACTTATTAGTTTTTCATCTTATTGTGAAAATTCAATAGGATAATTACGCCATTGCAGGTTGTAAATGAATGATATTCCAATAAATTTAGAAGAATTATCGAACGTCTCGTATTCAAAGTTATAAAAATATTCATTTTGGAATTTTTAAATTCTTAATGCACTAAATTGTTAAGAAGCTATATTAGAATTTATATAAACGTAATCTAAAATACAGGGGGGTTCATAATCCTCACCAAATTTTGTAAATTTATGGTAAATTAATTATGACAAATACAGCAAAACGGTGTAGTTCAGCACTAAAAGAATGTCTTCAAATATCCTATCCCCACCCACCAGTGACCGAGCAATAAAGTCGCTGAACACTGGTAATTCGGTCCGGGGTTCAAATCTGGCGAATGGGCTGGCTGCATGGACGTTTTCATGGTTTCCCCCATGTGTAACGTGTATACGAGCCAGTTTCCCTTAGAACGTCCTTCCTGAAGGCATCCATCCTCTTATCCCTCGCCTTAGGCACATATTCCTCGAGTGCTTTGCCATAATTAAATAAACCAAACCAAATATCCAATCGAAGTGGCCTTCATCTTGTGATACTAGGTTTTACTATAAGCCAGTCTTCCTAGAACGATCTGTTAAAGAGTGCCCTAAGATGAAATGTAACAGGAACTAACTAATTAACCAATTACAGATAGACAGAACTCCGTTTTTGAATAAGATAGGACTTCCCACATTTTTATGAGGATGTTTGCGTTTACCTTAACACTGAATTTCTTGGATATTGAACCGAAGGCGCTTTTCCGAGTAGTTCTGCTCTTTTTCCATGGTCTGTGTGTTAACTTGTCTTAACCTCATGTTATATTTTCTTTTGAGATTATATTAAAGATTGGCTTTTCGTTTTTCCTCTGTTATATGAATTAGAGCAGCTGACAGAAGAAATCCCCCATGCATTTGCTCCTATCGATTGTGGCACGTTGTGATGCCTGTGGCAGGAACTTGAATTCAGAACTGCTATCATCCACAACATCAAGGACGCCTATATCAAGCGACAGTTGCATACAGAATTTAGAGAGATTCTTTACACTGACATGGAACTTATTATTAACCTATTTGTTAAAGTTAACATATTATAAACTATAGGGCATTTTCTTCTTCGTTTCCGCTTGCCTTCGTGGTGTAACTAAAAGTACACTCGACGCGTATTCGGGAGGTCAGGAGTTCGAATCCCGGCGAGGGCATTCACAATTTTCACGTCTCCAGCATCAAAAAACCTAATGACACTCTACTGGTGACTTAACTAAAAGGTGGTGGACGATAATTCATCGTCACTCGAATCTGGCGATTGGGTTCCCTCATCCCCAGTCGCCTTTTGAAAAGGGGAGCATATAGGGTAGTTTCTCCTTCATTTCCGCATGCCTTTGGGGTGTAATTCGAAACACACTCAGCGCGCATTCTGGAAGTTCGGAGTTCGAATCCCGCGAGGGCACTGCACATTTTTCACGTCTACAGCATCAAAAAAATAAAAAAACCTAAAGACTCTATAAAACTACCAAACCTCGAAGGGATCATAAAGCATTCTGTATTACATTGGAAAAATACACTTCTTATCAAAGGGAAAGAATATTAACAGAACTAAAATTTAATTGTTCGTTAATGACATATGGTCAAAAATAATTTGTACAAAAGCATTATTTAATATAAGTTACTACGTCTGCCATTGGGTAATCTTAGACTATTGAATTTTACGTCAAACTTATGGAAATTTTAAATAATGGGAACATTGTCCTCCCCATTTGCAAACATTCTTTAGAATAGAAGAGAAACATGCTAATGTGACAATCAAAATAGCTGAAACAACCTTGTATTTGACGTACATTTATTAAAACACTCAATCGATTTTGATGGCAGCTACAGGTCCTAACCTCATCAGGAGAAGAAATTTCGTTCTCCTGTCCAAAGTTTTCTTTATTATAGCATACAGCCGACTCTGACAGAAATGCAAAGCTCACATTTTCATTTCATACACTCTACCAAACTGTTGATCAAGTTTCATGAAATTGTATGCTACTTAAGAAAGTGCCCTTTTCATAATACGAAAGGTCTAGAGAGACATTACGTGCACTACAGTTTGGAAGTCTAAGGCATCCCACACATCCTCAATCACGTTCAAATCTTGTAAGAAAGCTGGTCACCGAATCTTCCAAACGTTCTGATACCAGAGATGCTCGATAGCTCAATAGAGATACTTGATCCTTATTATCCTTTAGTAGAGAATCTGAGCCAGCCTCACTCCTAAACATCCTATTTGGAGTTCCAAGACATGGACCACATATGTATACCATATTAGAGACCATTGATCGAAGATGTTTAGTTCGCTGCAACCTTTTTGTATTATTCTATCCCAAAGAATGAAACCGTTTTCTTAGAAACCGAACCTTTCATAACAAAGGGAAAACAAGCTGTATGCTACTCGCTCTTTTACAGATTAAAACACATCTAAATATAACAGCTTATGTTATATCTGGACTTGCCAGTAAATAGTATAACGTCCCACTCTTTTTAGCTTCACTGAACGTAACGATTACATCATCTTAAACAGGCCTCTTTGGAAGATGGAGTGAATAGCACAAAAACCATTGATTTTCCTTCATAAGGAAGTAGAATGGCTGATTCAAGTTCCTGTGGCAGTTGAAAGTCTAAAACGGACCTTGTTATGGTCATCAAAGTTCTTTTCGATCCGACAATAGAAGTAAACACTTTTAAAGAAAGTTGTTGCTTATAGCAACCTTTGAACAGGCTAAGTGTTTGATTGCTTGAAAACGGTTTCAAGTACTTGATGTAACACTTTGAAGGATATTCAGATACTGGGCGACTTCTGATTAGGCTTGCTTCTTATCGATCTGCCAATTAACGAAGATATTTGCTCTTTATTCGTGTTTGAGATGTAACCAATGAAAACTGATCAGCACTCGAATTCCAACATGCGTCCATTGCGCAACAAGTTACCAGTCATTAATTTACATATTTCATGCGCTAATTACTACGCAAAAGTATGGTTTAGTGTTCAATTAGAGCCAATTTAACCAAGAATACACACTATAAATAATTACCCCTTTGAACTTAAAACTTTAAGCAATGAGCATATTTTTTAGATTATGCTTTAATTTTGACAAACAGTGTAATAGTATTTTCTACATGCACCTTGAACTCTCAGATTTACTTAATTGTTAAATTTTTGTTACATTATACTATAATAATTATGTAAAATGTAACATAACAAAATCTGTATATTTGCGTTGTCTGTATAGGTCTTGTATGATTAAATATCATTGTACGAGGCGTAATTATAAAATACTCATAAATACAAGTGAAACAGTAAGGTAGGAGAAATTTTATAATATATGCTGAAATATTTTGAATAATATATATTGAGAATTTAAAGCAAAGGGTCATCAAAGTACAACGGAGATGGTTTTAAAATCCTTCGTCATTACCCATAGATCTAATCTATAAGTTATAGAATTTTGGAAGCATTTTAAGAACTGATTTAAAAATTAAAGTATACGTGGATCATAATTTTTTTCTATTTTAGTAGAAAATCAAAGTCTGTTTATTCAAACTATTCGCTTTATAGTTATGCATAACTTTACTACCGAATAAAAGAAGTGGAAGGAAATTTCAGTTGAAATGCTTTTGATTAATAGAACAACACCAGAAGTATTTCAGTTAAAATTGTTGTGTGGAATGAGTTTCCATTGAAAAATGAGTTCAGAACGAGAATTCTAAAATTTCGATTCTAAATTGTGTAATAAATATCAAATGGCATCAAAATCTGAAGCCTCTTAGAAAATTTAAGTTAGCGAACTGATGTCCAAACGAGAATAAATTTATTCCAAATTTTGAATTTTGATTTCATTGCAAACCCTAAGGATTAAAAAAAAAGTCCTAATCTTCGGTTTCTTTTTAAAAGTATTCGTTTGAAGTAAGAAAACAAACTTGAAAGGGAAATTTAACTTCCGTCCGAAGATAAGTTCTATCTGAGGAATCAGTTATAGTTCAGTTTAATGAAGAGCAAAACCAGCATTTCTTAGCTGAGATTCTCCGGAACACTTACTACTCCACGAGAAGTCGCTTGAAGCTCTCGCGAGCAATATCAATGAAGAGACTAACTGTGCATAAAGATTTGGATAATCACATGTATTTTACATGAAGGATTACCTAAAACATGAACAGAATATCAAGTGGACAGTTATAGCTATACTGCAAAAAAGTTGAAAAGGAAAAACGCTGTTGCGAAATAGAGTGTCTCAATCAAGCAGAAACAGCCACGCAGAAACAATCAGGCAGAAAAAGCGACTTAGATAGGAATAGATTTTGTAAAAAACTTTCGATTCTAAGATTGAAATCGATTTTGTATAAAACTTTCGATTTCGAGAGAGATTGACATAGTTCTCTTTTCTTCAGTGATTATCAGTGGGCGGGTGGATAAACGCCTCTGATAGCTTGACGTGAGGATCGATTTTAGGTGGACGAGCTGGCTACATGGGAATCTTCGATGTTTTCCTCTGCGATATGTCAATAATAGGCAGTTTCTCCTAGAAAGTTGTAGAGACATTAGGCTATTTTGAAGCAGGAGAGATGACAAATGATCAATTTCCTCGCCGGGACTCGAACTACGGACCTCTCGAATAAGTATGGTCAGCCGAGTGTGCTGAGCACTACACCACGAAGGCATGTTAAGAAGGCGGGAGAAATATCTTATATACTCCCCCTTTTAAAGACGACAGAGGATTAGGGGACTCAATCGCCAAATCCTGGTGTGGAGAATTATCATCCACCAAGTGTTTTAGTTCGGGAGCCACTGTAGAGGTATTAGAGATTAGCAGGAGAGATGAGGAAGGAGCAATGCCCTCCCAGGGTCTCAACCACGGACTTTGCGAATACGTGCCGAGTGGGCTGACCACTGCACAGCGAAGGCATGCTAAGAAGGCGGGAGAAATAATTTATAAAAGCTCCCCATAAAGAAATCCTTTCCCTTCGGTAGCCAACTTTAATGAGCTTTGCCTTACTCCCTTAAATCCAAATTCTTCTTCTTTATCAGCAAAAATCTTTTGCCAGAATATTTTATTGTTTCTTCTCAGTTTTGTGTATTAATTATCTTTCAACAAAATTTTGCAAGTTAGAGTTATTTTTAAGTAATGCAAGAACATCTGTTAGTTATCAGAAACTAAAAGGGGACGCTATCTGTTTTGCAATTCAAATACATCAGAAATTTTATGTTTTCATCTTTAAGTGCCCTTACTCTATTCGAAGTATTTTATTAGCTTGTATCACTAACAAATTCTAAAAAAAACAAATTTTGAATCTTGTAGATTTGAATTACTGAATGGGAAGGAGGAGTACACTAGTGTCCAAAATCCAAGGTTATAAACACAAACTTACTATATCTAAAAAAAGCAAATGGTTTATTGTAATGATATTTAGCATACAGATGCCCATTATTGTGAGACATCCAATATTTAGATATCAAAATAAATGAAACGTCTCATATTTCTAGAACGGTACGGCTAAGAAGTATTGTGACCTTTCTCATAGTTTTACATTCCGCACTAAAGACCCCTATTTTCTAAATGCAGTTGTTGGTAACAGACTGCGGCAACAATTCCAATAAAGCGATGATTTGAATGCCTGGTGGTTTCTGGAAGGGTTCTGACGTTGTAGAATGGTTCTTTCAAAGCATATCAAACATGGACTTCGCTAGCCACACTATATGATGAATATCCTTTTTCTACTAATCGACATTTGAGCCATATATGGCATTGCGTTTTATCGGCCATAAAACAACTTACTTAACAGTTCCTTGGAAAAGTCTACCCAGAGGTCAATCTGTAGTGTTCGACTGTATCTAGAAGCCTGTGTCAAAGGCCTGCAGACCCTATTGAACTAGTTTTCGCTTAGTCCGAAACAAATCACGCAGTCATGAGAAGGTTAAAGAGTTTTCGCTTAGTTTGAAATAAATTGCAAGGTCGTGAGGTGGTTAAAATAACCTTTTTAATAACCCTTAAATGAATAAAAGAGGATCCTTTCTTGGACAGATCCTGTCCTGTACCAGAGGATCTTCGCTACTTACTAGTATTTAAATCAACAAATAGAAAGTCAAATTTCGTGCAGATAGCGTAGTTTGAGGTTACACATAAAACACACTACTCAAGCTGATTCAGATATTTAAATATCCGAATCAGCTTGAGTAGTGTGTTTTAAAATAAGCGCCAGTACCGGCACGTATTTTAAAACATCGGCTAGCAAGACACTGAAGCTAGGATAGAAATTAGACAGAGCTGGCAATAGTAAGTAACAGTAAGATACCGCTGTCAAAAGCTCTGGTCTAAACATTCAAATTCTTAGCTTAAATATGCAAAACAATTAATAGGCATTCTGATGAGGATGGCGGAAAATAGAAGTTATAGTAAAAGAGGAAACCAAAATAATAGGTTAATTAATATAAAATACCTTTCAAATGCATTACTAAATTATTATGTCTAGTTACATAGAGAATAAATATACTTTCAAGCATGGACACTTCATTTTTTTAAGCATGCACACTTTTGCTATTCTATAAGAAAATAACAGCGATGGAGAAAACTATGTTTGTAATATGGAAAGTAAAGCTAACAAATTAATACGAAACGTTACTAAACGAATTCTGTGAAAACCAAACTTTGAGCTTTCCCAACGGTATTAGATTTTTTTTTACATATAAATCTTGCCCAGAGAAAATAAAGTTACATTAAAAAATATGTCATACATTTATTTACATGGATTCGTTTATAATTTTAATTTAATTGCTACTTTAGAAAACTATTTATACTCTTAAAAAATCAAACACATTCAGTTCAGAAATGAAAATTTTCAAAAAAGTGCTGAAAGATTTCGTTACCTTAAATTTATTTCGTTACCTTAATTAACTGAAAACTCACTATGGTAAATAACTGTGACTGCACTGATTTGTGAAACTTTCTTTCTAGCGCCGAATAACCTTTAGTCATTTTCATCTGTTCCCAACGCTGCCACCGGAACCATTTCAATTACGATACGACCCCCTCTGCGAGAGCCTCTTCCCTAAAAGTCCCTGAGGACAAATGTACAAATCAGTTCTGTTTATTGGTCGATTAAACATTCCGTTGCTATAGCATCTTTACATATTACACGAGGTTCCAAACGCGTTACTTCGGGACCTTTAAATCGCGTTATCTCGGAACTAGAGCACAATTTACGCGGCAGCATTTCTGCGGTCCTAGCAGCTAATATCCTTCGGTAATGAAGACTGCAACTGTCTGAGGGCGAGCTGTGTTTATTTGCAATGAGAAGCTAATGTGTTTTGTAATTTTGTAATAAAAGCGAAAGCATGCTTTGGATATCTGTCGCTGATGGCTTGAAGGCTAGACAGAGTGATTGTTGTTGCCAGTGGTATCCTTTTCAGTCCTTTAACTGAGACTTTGTGGAAGGAAAACATCGAGGTTGTTAAAAATGAATTCGTCTCGGATTTATGTCAGTCGTAATAGGATAAAGGGGTTAAGCGTTAATTTTTAGCTAAAGAAATCTGTTTTATCTGTAGGTTGGCTTCAAAGACCTACAGAGTTCTTTTGAAGAAGTTATTTTAAAAAAAAAGAACTTAAGTAGTGTGTAACCATCAATCTAGTACAATGCAAATCCTGACGCTGTCTGATCAATAAACACTTGTTGTTCATTCCACATTAATTAAAATGAAGTAAATATTCAGAAACTGTAGTCTGTCACTTTTTAAATAGACACTTATAGGACGTTGCAACAACCCCTGGCAATTTGTATAACGTGACATGTGTGTGCGACGTAACTTGCATTGATATCGCCGCACAGCATTTATTTTCTCCACTTTATTCGAGACTGTAGTTTATTTCAGCCTTCATTCACGCTAAATATAAATGAAGTGGAGGGAAAACGTTAAACGACTGTGACCTTTTTTTTTCTCCTTACCGCTCAGTCGGTTAAGTGCTTAATGACATTAACTGCCGTACGAATGTACCCGGGCTAGAATCTCAAAGAAGGTGCGGATGTTTGTATAGTATCTGTGCGGCAGGTGGAACTCAAAATATGCGACGAGCCGAAAGCCCTCTTGAGAGGTTAGTGGCAGGAGAAGACGGGAGAGAGATCCTCAGACCGTTCTTCGGAGTGCTGTACCTCAAACCGGAGGCAGAACTGCACGTTAGTGTGGCCGGACTATACCTGTACGACCATCTATGAAATTCTGGTGTGCCCCTCAGTTCTACTCGCTCAGTTACTTGCAGCTGTTGTTTCCACGATTACTAGTTAAATCGAACGTCAGAAAATAACGTTGAAGCCCCTATTTTAAAGTCATAGATTACAGTGTGATTTTATTAAGCGCATGGAGTTAGACAACGTTGTTTTTATAAAAGTCATTATTTTCTTATATTCACAGTATAATATTAAAACAAAATGCTAAGCTTGTATACACGAGGAGGAGACTACCAGGGTTAAGCAGGTGAAAATAATTTATGGCCATTATCAGGAATGTGAACAGGACCTTTAGCGTGTCAGACAGATGTTTTTACCATTGCACCAAAATAGACTTTAATTAAGAAAGAAATACTTGTAATTCCGTACTCCGTCATCTAAGGGTCAAATAGAAACTTAGTCGGCCAGTTCATGTCTGGTGACGATTTGTCATCCACCGAAGCACTAGATTTCAAGCAAAGTTTAGAAAAGGAAAATCTTATAAGATATTTTCTCCCATTTTCTAGCATGCCTTCGTGTTTTAACGGTAGCACACTTGGCTCGTATTCTTGAGGTCCAGTTTAAAGTCTGGGCGAGGGCACTGTGCACTTTTCCATGTCTCCTGCTTCAAAGTAACAATGTTGCCCGAACTAAAAAGTTGGTGGACAATAATTCATCACCACCAGGATTTAACGATTAGGTCCCGTCACCTCCAGTCGCCTTTAGGAGGGAGAGTATGAGGTATTTTCTCCCTCGTTCCAGCATTTCTTCGTAGTGTAACGGTTGCACTCTCGGCGCGTATTCGAAAGGTCCAGGTTCGAGTGCCGGCGAAAGCATTGCTCATTTTTTATGTCTCCTGCTTAAAAAAACCTAATAATTCTACAATCTTGAAAACTTCATTGTACCTTATCTAAGTGACGAACATAGGATCGTTAAGGTGTCAGACAGATGTGGTGAACACAATACCACATGAATAGATAAGAGGAATATCTTAATAATTATTAATGTAGGCTTACTTGGATACTTTCTAGCTTATCTCTTAACATATCAAATCGAAAAGCTTATTCTCTTAGTATAATATTTACATCAAAGCATAATATTTAGACCATTTGATTATCTTTATTTTAGATTATCTTCTGTTACAGTTTGTCCCAAATGCACTGTCCTGTACATTTCGAATTTCACTAGCACATTACTTAGTGTATCTGTAACACAGATATGCAGATAACATTTTGCATTCTGGCATGTATAAGTACAATCTCATTATATCAGGTGCTAGAACTGGCCTCCTGTCGCCTGTAGGCATAAGTCAGTTCTTTTCAACATATTCGGGAATGCATCCTGAAGTTAACTCTAAATGATGTTTGCCATTGCTCTTGAGATCTTAACACTAATTCCATAAATGGTTCGAGAGGTATTAGAATGCATTTGACTCTTAAATCTGCTAATAAGAAGTTATGCATTGACAGACAAAGGCCTCAAGGTGATATCTTTTATTTATTCTTCAGGAAGAGCTGTAAAATCTTATTCATTGAGTGATGTGCAGTATGATCTCTCACTCAATCTTATTGAAAGTAACTATGAAGTTCTTCAGACAGTTGATCAGCATATGGACTGAACATTTGTTCCTCATATCAATAAACAATTATTGTTACTTTAAAATCAAAGTTGTGATCCTTCTTACAGAAATCACATGCAGTACACCAATTTTTTGAGTATATAATGGGGTCCCTGAATATCGATGCAGCTTTACAGAACTGTGGTGGTTTTGTTAGTGAAATTTTACTTACCTGTCTAAATGAAAACACATCTCATCCAATATAAAGTACAAATTCAGTCCAGTGTTCGATCTGCCAGCATTTCCAAGGCGTTTCTTGCTATAAGCACGTACAATATTTCACATATGCTCACTTAAGTCTATGTGTCAATTACTGTGCAAAGATTTTCTTTCTGTTCAGTTTTAAACTCAAATTCAATATCGTTATCTTATGGGCACAAAGAAGTAACAAGTTATTTGAAGCGGTGAAAAATGTGCAATGCCCTCGCCAGGATTCAAACCTGGATCTCTCGAATACGTAACGAGTGTGCTAACCGATAGACTACGAAGGCATGCTGAAAGGAGAAAGAAAATACCCTATATACTCCCCCTTTCATAGAGCGACTGGGGGGTTAGGGGACCCAATCGCCAAATCCTGGTGGTGAATCCAAATCCATGAAATTTTAGTTCGGGCGCTTCTGTAGAGTCATGAGGTTATTTTGAAGCAGTGAAAAGTGTGTAATGCCCTCGCCCTGATTCGGACCTGGATCTCTCGAATACGTGCCAAGTCTGTTAACCGTTACACCACAAAAGCATGCTAAAAGGAGGTAGGAAATACCTTTAACTAGAACTTTCATTCTAAATGATCTGGTACATTTTTCCCTCGTAAGCACCGTGTTCACTGTTTCTAAAGGTATCCTGGTCTCTATTGTTGTGTGCGCAGTTTATGCAATATTTTATCTGCTGACTGCAATCTCGATAATAATGTGTTCCTACCCAGATGAGACAGTTTGTCGGATTTTTGTAATTACTTCTCGTGTGACCAAGGCTTTGAGAACTGAAGCACCTGAAAATCCCGTGAAAAAGTCTAACTGCGCAAGAATAAAATCTCAGTGAAATTCTGGATGGTAGCGCAAATGGTTCTTTGTTATACTGTGTAACATCTACTAGCCACCTGTTCGATGTTTTTGACTGCATTTATGGAGTTCTTGGGGATACTGTACTTTGGGCTATTTCAAGGGTGCTCTGGAACGTCTTGATTATGTCTGTGGTTAAGGGGAATATATATATATATATATATATATACGCAGAGTACGCAGTTATGGAATATATGGAAGCTCCCTAAGAGGAAGGTTTGGGTTTAGGTTAGAAAAGTTTCAGTTTTCAGAGTTTAAGTTTCGATTTAACTACGTCAGCGTTATGCAAATTCTGTGTAGATTAATCTAGAAATGACGCAGTCTAGAAACGTCCTTACCCGGTCTTTATTTCGCAATCGTTGGTAGTAGTAATATACTTCCAAATACGGAAGTGTTTTAAATGACGAAAATATTCATGCTCTCGCAATGTCAAACTTAAAATAAAATTAACTTTCGAGAAATAATGGACTCCAATTTGTAATGAGGTTTTCCGGTTCCTATACGTACTATTTGTGAAAGTTTTATACTCGTTATGAAAGCATGAAATCATAAGAAATTTGACTTTACTACAAAAACTGACCGGGATATTTAATTTCAAAATTTGCAGTTTTTGATGTCATTTGACAATTTGCTTTGAGGGGTTAGTTAATTAAGTAAGAATGATTTGAGGAAATAAGTTTAGATGAAGTATAACAAAATATATGTGTAGTTTAATAGCCAAGGAATCATCAAGGAAATTATGAGGTGTCCAACATCAGATTTTTCTTTCGTACGGATATCATATCATCTTCCTGAAAACGGTAAACATCTCTTCCAGGAACTTTATTATTTTTATTAAACTGAAAAAAAAACTGGTGCGAAAATGCGATAGAATAATATTCCATAAAGGAATAACTTTTTGAGCGAAGAATAAGCAGAGACTGGCCATTATGTCATTTGCTCATATTTCAGTCTCATACCATACATAATTTTATTTAAATGCTTATGAATTAACCACTACTTAAGGGCATTTTAGTACGAGAAAAGTAAGATAAGAGTTATAACGCGGAGAAAGGTAATTATTAATAATATACTCCTCCATTTAAGTGTTTCAATTGTAAGAAATAAATAAAAATATTTATGACAACTAAACTAAACAAGTTAATACGAATTTGAGTATCCAACATTTCGTAAATTTAGTTTTGTGAAACAAATCAAAATATGCAGATCATGATGAGATAATCTCATGAGACCACTGGAAGAGTTATCATAGAAGTAATCTGATGTAACCATCTGAAGAGATGTCATAATATATGACTGAATAATCTCTCAGATTAACTATTATCTTGCACTGCATCATTTAAGAAGCCATTCGGTGGTGCTTTCCGAAATAAGTTTTGATGACGATCAAAAGATTTGATGGATAGGAACATTCTTGTTGTAAAATTCAACTTGTTTTTTATCTTGTCCGATACAAAGGGGACTCTGTCTATACATGGCGTATGTCATACTCATTTTTTAATATGTCACATAAGCTTTTCAACAAATCGTACTCATATAAAAGTTTCTTGAACATTTTCATTCATTTTTTAATCAAGCTAGAAAAAAAATTCGACTGTTTAAGAAGTTCACACTGAATTTCTTCTTTTTTTATTCTTACCAAATTTCATCTGATGTTGTTGATAAAAGCAGTCATTAACCGGTCTGGTTTGAGGTTATAATTGGACCTCAGGGTTGCAGTTAAATATACATCTGGGTCTGGTTTCTCAAATCGTTAATTGTTTGAAAGAAAATAGTAATAAGTAAAGGATTTGAACTTTCCAATCATCACCTGGGTGTGAGAGTAGGACACATGCAGGTGATTACACTTGTGCGTTAATGATGCGAACACCAGTGAGGTTTCGGCTTAAAACATTATTCAGCTTCTCTTATCACAACAGAAAACTAACCGCGGAACACAATGAAATGTGTAATAATCTGATAATTCTAAGTTAATCGGTAACTCAGAACTAAAGTGGTATATGACAGTGTCAAATCGAATTAACCTGAACTTAAGTTCAGGTTAATTCGATTCAGGATACTTTAGGTTGAGGATACTTTAGATATTTCAGAATATTTTGTCAGAAGAAGAAGACTTCCGTTATTAAAGCATACATACTAAGTGACAAAGAATGTAAGACGTGGAATATTTAGAATTGATACTGTATCATGCAAGACTACAGAAAAAGGATTAAAGTATTTTTTAAAACGAAAATTGAAAACTGCCAACTTACTGCATTCGTTTATTTTAAATGAAATGTGGGTTAATTTCCTTCAGTCAATTCATAAAAATTTCCTCAGTATATTATTCAATTAAATGTAAGAAATTGTGATAATGTAAGAAATTCTTATAAAAAATAGCATCATGAAACAATAAAATCATCAAATAAAAATAAAATACCTGCAAAATCACATTTCTTCTTGCAGAACGCTACGTATGGCAAGAAAAGTTATTTTTTCTCTACAGATCTCTTTTTTTTTATTTGTTTCTGCAATTTCATGACTATAAATTTATAAGGTATTTTCCTCCTCCTTTCCATAAGTCTTCGTCTTGTAACTGGAAACGTATTCAGTACGAATTCGAGAGGTCCAGGGTTCGAGTTCCGGCAAAGGTACTGTACATTTTTCAGGTCTCTTGCTTAAAAAAAAAAAGCCTAATACACTACAAGTGGCGCTCGAACTAAAATATGGTGGAAAGTAATTCGTCATCACCAGGATTTGGGACTGGGTCTCCTTATCTGCAGTCGGTCTTTAAAAGGGGGAGTATATAAGGTGTTTTATCCCTTCTTCCCTTCTTTTCCCATGCCTTCGTGGTGTAATTGGAAACAAACTCGACGCGTATTCAAGAGATCCAGAGTTCGAGTTTTGGCGGGGGAAGTTCGCATTTCTCAGTGTCCTGCTTCAAAAACTCTTCATGACTTAATGTTGCTTACGTTACTAGTGTTACCTAAGTTATTTAGGTAACATTTATACACATACGATCATTGTGTTACAGTAATATCAATAATGGTATATTAAACTGTGCCATGACAAGAAACTGAGACTGATAGTTTGAAATAGCGTATTCTAATAATCTTTTGCATTTGAGTTCTGTTCTACGTACTGGAATATACTTAGAATATACACAGTCCAGTCACATTAATGTGACCATCTGTCAAAAGCCAGAATAACCACCTTTCGCAGAGCGGACTGCTGCGAGACGTGCAGGAAGAGAGTCACATAGGTCCCTGAAGGTGTTCTCTGGGATGTTGAGCCATGCCGACTCTAATGCCGTGGCCAGCTGCGCTAGATTACGCGGTTGAGGATCCATGTCGTGAACAACTCGATCGAGATGGTCCCACAGATGCTCGATTGGGTTTAAGTCAGGTGAGTTTGCTGGCCAGGGGAGGACGGTAAACTCATCCTGGTGCTCTTCGAACCACGCACGTACACTGGCAGCTGTATGGCACCTCGCATTGTCCTGCTGGAAGATGCCATCATCCTGAGGAAAAACAATGCGCATGTAGGGGTGAACATGGTCCGCAAGGACAGA
The DNA here is from genome assembly GCA_000611955.2 of Stegodyphus mimosarum. NCBI lineage: Eukaryota > Metazoa > Arthropoda > Arachnida > Araneae > Eresidae > Stegodyphus > Stegodyphus mimosarum. Next base: position 1,055,013 of record KK118029.1, on the reverse strand, counting down.
TGCGTACTTGTATTGATCCATTGTGCCTTCCACAATGATCAGTGAACCTAGAGAATGCCAGGAAAACATTCCCCAGACCATAATGCTCCCGCCTCCAGCTTGGACCGTTCCGGCAATGGTTGCAGGGTGGTTCCTTTCAGAGGTTTCACGCCTTATACGCCAACGTCCATCTGTCCGATGGAGCATAAAACGCGATTCATCCGAAAACGCAACCTGTCGCCACTCAGTGGACGTCCAGCTGCTGTACTGGCGTGCAAATTCTAGCCTTCGCCGTCGATGAACAGCAGTCAGCATAGGTGCACGAACCAGGCGTCTGCTTCGGAGGCCCAGACGCAGCAATGTTCGCTGAATAGTACTTTGGGAGACACTTTTGGTAGCCCCTTGGTTCATTTTGGTGGTCAGTTGCTCAACGGTAGCCCGTCTATCTGCCCGAACGCATCTCCGCAACCGTCGTTCGCCTCTGTCATCTATGGCCCGTGGTGCACCACATTTGCCACGTCGCTGATTTTGGACAGTCCCATTTTGCCATGCACGGTACACTTTTACCACGGCGGCACGCGAACAGTTCACAAACTCAGCCGTTTCGGAAATGCTTCCACCCTTGGCCCGAAAGCCAATGATCATGCCCTTTTGGAAGTCGGATAAATCGCTTCGTTTCTGCATTACGCCAACGATTGAAATGTTTTCCGAAGCCCTCACACACCCTTTATATACGCTCAACTGCACTGTGCTGCCACCTGCCTTCTGTGATTGTTTATTTAACTCTGACATGGAAAGTACGTGGTGGTCACATTAATATGACTGGACTGTGTATATATAGGAATATGACAAAGTTCTGCTGATTTCTTGAGTGCTTAAGTAAAGTATGGTCATCATAATTAATGATAACCAAAATATTTATAACACATTTAGGCCCGAAACAAATGAGATGATATTTTATTTTTTTATATGCAGTGTGTTCAAAAAAGAGGCTTTTTCCCCTTAAATATTGATCCAATGATGCACTTTTAATTACACAATTTTTGTGACAATTTTATGAAATCTTAAACACAGCCGCTAAATATAAAATCCAATTTTTTATACTCTCTCACCAGAGGGAAGTAAAACTGTTTATAAGAAGTGTTTTTATTTTTGTCACAATAAATTTGTATTAAAATATATATAAACACAAATTATTTGGTCTGCTCTATGTGCAATCTCTTCGGTATTTATGAAATGATTATTGCACAAGTTGGGCTTATTTTCTAAATTAAGAATCGTTATACAATAAATTCAAAGATAAAGAGGCCCGTAAATCTTTAAGTGTTTGCAGTTTCCGGTTAGAGTTTGCTTTGCGATGACTATCAATAAAGCACAAGGGCAGAGTTTAAAATTAGCTGGCTTATATTTACAAAATGACTGTTTTTCTCATGGTCAGTTTTATGTGGCGTGTACAAGAGTAAGTTCACCTGAAGATCTCCTTGTTCTTCAACCAGGCAAACTTACGAAGAATGTTGCCTACAGAGAAGTTTTATAAATTTAAGTATATTATTTTGCTTTTTTATATATTTAACTGTTGACGTAAGTTTCATGAAAACAAATGCTATTATTAAGAGAAATAAATTATTGTGATGAAAAATAAAAATGTTGTTGTCATACATAAAAATTGCCATACATAAAAAAAACAAAGGCAAATAATTATAATTGATTAAAAAAGATTTAATAAAATAAAAAAGTGAACAAATATTTAAAAATTTCTTAGAATATGTCCTTAGTTTTATGTTGACAATTTTTCGTGGTGTAGACCTACTGGGGATCCCGCCACGTTAAATACTGGGGACGCATCTCAATACACGTGGTGTGGAAATCTGCATATGGCACAGATTCACTGACAGGCACTATATTTCCCGACTTTAAATTAAAAAAAATTACATTCATTATCAATTCGAAATTAGATATTTCGTCCATATAAGAAGTCTAGGTTCACATTCAAATAGATAGTGTGCCCAGCAAAGCGGGTGGGCCTCAGCTAGTTGTTCTATAAACCTTTTAAAAATTTTTTTATATATTCATTTATTTCTTTATTATTTACTTAATTTATATATGTTATTTATTCATTTTATTTATATTATTTCTTTCTTCATTTATTTTATTTTTGTTTTTATTTTTATTTCGTTCCTTTATTTTTTGTTTTGTTTATTATATTAAGTACTTGTAAAATTTAATCAAGATCTTTTTTTATTATATTAAGTACCCACTTATAACTCTGAATTCATGTAGCATATGAATGCAAGTTATCATTGTTTACGTAACACTGCTGCTCTATGTACTCTTTAATTTTGTTAAAAATAGTATCGTTAGATCTGTAAGCCCTCCCCTGGTGGTGACGGCTTCTGGATTATACTTGATCTCCCGTTGAGCACGCACTATTCTGTTTGGTATACACCTTCTGTCAGAAGCCTGCTCAGTGGTGATAAATAAATAAATATTCCATCGTGGCATATATATGATGCAATTTTCATATTTGGATCCTTCTTTCATGGCGTTTCATTTTGGATGCCCAGTAGTTTAATTTCTAAATTGATATGGCTTAATAAAAACATATTACTTTGAATTAATTAATAATGTAACAATACTGAATACAGCTTATGACAACGAAAGACATAATGCCGATCAGTGATAATTCGATGCTATTATATTTGTTTAATTATATCAATGGATAAATTAAAATTCTATTTCTGAATATAACGTAGCAACATTTTAACAGAAAATTGAATATATTCTTTTTTCCATTTTACAGGATGACTGCAATATTTTAAATTCTGTGAGCTTTTGTAAAGTGCTGAGTACTTTTCTTGATAATAGACAGTGCATTGATTTCAATAGCACTGAAATAAAAAAATCCTGTTTTGAGGTAAGAAATATATTCAATTTTCCGTTTGCTCATCCCTTTACGTTATGATATGCAGGCAGGATCTTTATTATCCACGACTGGAAAATTTTGCTATTTCATGAGTCAGAAGGTCTTTAATTTATCATTCCCCGCTGCTTGAAAAATTGATATTTCTCAGAGATGTTACATTCGATGTGGTATAAGGTTTTTAATTTATTTTTTAAATTAGTAACATAATTTATTTCTTACTGAGTGATTTAAATGCATTTAAGTTCTTAAAATACTTAGTATCCTTTTTTTAATGATATGTATTAATGATTTGATTTATAATGCACTTAATTCATATGATTTGTAAGCTAAATATTAACTTTTGTAAATACAAGCACCGTTGTTGTAATCAATAAAAGATATTTTTTGCCATATTTTATGTGTTTCGTAGAGAATAATATCTGCGCTTCGACTAAAAATGAGTTTGTGGGCTCCTGGAGGCAGGTAGCGCTCCTGACTCCATGGAATGATTAGTACATTTGTGAGGTTGAGTAATACTTACTGCATTCTTGAACTCAAAACATATTTACTACAATTACGAGAAATTCTTTACATATATATATATATATATATAAAATTCATAGATAGCATAGACAATTAATGTAGTGAAGCTGTAGAGACATTAGGTAATTTCGGAAGCAGAAGTAATGAAAATTGGGCAACGCCTTCCCCAGGACTCGAAACAAATCCCTGGAAAATGCGCTCAGCGTGCTGACCACTACACCACGAAAGCATGCGAAAAAGGCGGGATAAATACTTTATAAAGTATAGTCCTCGTAACGTAAGTAACCTATTAACAACGATCTTTCTAGTCGAGAGTTCAAGAGCATTCTGGGGTGTTGCTCCGATGAAAGCAAGCATCAGATTGAATTAGCCAAGCCTCCTTAATTTTCAGTAATATTTTACATCCTCTGATTCGTTATACCTGTAACGATACCAGAGGAAAAACAAGATCATTGGTTCTTCAGCCCTTCTGAAAATAAGAGGCTTTGACGACAGACACATTGCAGAACGCTAAAGTCTTTTGACACCGGTCGTGAAGTTATGTCTCTTGTACTGTCAACTGGAACGAATTATTACGTCTACGATGTCGTGTGACACGTTGTGAAAGCTTGAAAACACTGACTTGCGGCTCACTTAAAAACACTGACTGATTTGATATACAATTTCCTAATCTCTGTGCGTTCCACCGCTAGCTCTATAATTATTTTTAAGCTGAAGAGAGATCGTATGTAGTTCCTAAAGCTATTGTACTCTCCATCGAAAAGACTCCTGACCTAAGGTCTTTATATATACTACTTGTAAATGGATTAAGTCATGTATTACTGGAAAGCAAAGCAAGGGATTGAAATACAAGTTTCATCCGTGTAGTTCACAAATAATAAACTATACATCGATTGATGAATTTAAAATGAATAATGAACATCCTTCAGAGATTAATTTATCCTTGTAAAAATATTTGCATTTATAAGCATACAAAATTACATGATAAATACTTTTGTACACACAATCACATAATCCCTTAATCTCAAGATGCATATTGTACAGCTTCAGGCTTCTTCTACTTAGTTCTTTTAATTTGCTGTTCTTTTACCTTTTTCTTAGAAATTTTTCTCTGCCTTAACCATCTTAGAAAAGTTTACTATTGCAAGCAGCTTTCTAGCTATTCAAGTTTAAAAGTTTCCCAAGGAATAAATCGAAAAAAATTATTAAGAATCAAACTTTTAATTAAAAATAAGCATTATAACTTTGAAGTACATGTCTTCCGTTTGTTTAGTCGAATATGGAAAAGCACGAAAAGGTTACTTGCCTAAGAGGAAGGATGTCTTCGTGAAGGTCGAAAAATTATCCTTATTCACCTTGCTCTTTTTATCATAAAAATGCTCAAATAGAATAGGTCATTTCATACGGCTACAAAATGTCCACAGTTCCCGTGAGAGGTCAATTTTCATCATAATGCTACTGATAATTCTTTGATTTAAGAAATCTATCGGCCTACTATAGAATAATTTCAAATTTGTTACTTTTTCTGGAAAGAACTGACAAGCTGTAACTCCTTTCCAGATTTTTCTACAAGTATGCTCATTAAGGGTTTTGCATCAGAACTAACCAAAAACTCTGCGAATAGGAGTCTGATTAGCATTTTCCTTCTTATCTCTATATGTGGCATGAATATGAGCCTTGAGAAGATCCTCCAAGCAAGCATCACCTTTTCTTAAACAAATAGCCATTAAGTGATTTGCCATAGCAGATTACACGAATAAACAAAATTATGTTTTGCATATATTTATCCGGAAACGAAGTACCTGAATGTTAAGCAGTTTTTTTATAATAGAAGTGCATTTATGTGAATATCCCCTAAAAGCAGATTACAGTATTCATGGTATGATAAATATGATTAGCTGAATATAAAGTTTTCTAATTTCTTACGCTCAAATAATATAGTATAGTCTTTCACTATTAAAAGAAAACTGCGTCTTTTTAATATAATAAATTGTTGTCAATTCCAGACTAAATGGCGAATATGCAATTAATTGTCTGTACTCTTTAAGAAGAAACTGCACTGACAAGCAGTGTTCACGTTACTTTAAACTGACACACAACAGAAAGAGGACAGAATATGTATGTCAAAAGTATTATTTAACTAGATTTATTAGTAATAACTTTAATGATGCCAGAATACCCTTTGTCAAAACATTTAATGAATGGTTTTCGACGTACCTTTCCTCATATTCTATTGAAAATTATGCATTGGAAAAATGTGCTTTAAATTAAATAAATGCTATGTTTTACCCTAAAATTTCCCCATTGTAAAATTTCAGTTCCATACTTTTTTCCTTTTTTTTTCTTTTTGTTTTCTAAAGAATTTTTTTTACTTTTTTATTTCGTTTTTAAAATTTTTGCTAGCAAGTATTCGGGTCACACACAGAATTTGTCAAAGATATAGAGATTTGTGAGCAAACATTTTCCAGAAAAGATTATTAAAGCAATGAAAACCATATTTTGAGAAATACGCATATTTTTGTCGCTTTTCATGTATGAAATGCAGCACAGTTATATGCGGAAAACAAGATTTTTGAAACTTTTAGTTTTTGCATTGGACTTTATTTATCATAGCAAAACATACTACGGCTATCTGCTTAAAGAGAGGAATTCTTTAATGGAGATTATTTATTTTAAAGCTGTACTAGCTTTATGGGAGCATGGAAAAAAAAACTACGTCAGCTAGCCCGTACGATGTGAAGTTCAGAGGTTTTACTCGGTCATTCATCAGCATGTTTAATTTTAGGGAACACAAAAGTAAGGCTCTTTTGGAAGAGAGTTAATTAGAAAACTTAAAACGTAATCAACTTGAACTGGCAGTTTCTGAAAATCTGGGGATTCCTAGGACACTTCATAATGAATGTATAATTTGAGGTATTTGAAAACAACACTTTTCTCACTCGTTTTACTAGTGTAATTCTAGTTCTATGTTTTACTAGTGTGGAGTTGCAACATTCTTTCATCTGAGAAGCATTTTTAAATTGGCTAATTGATCAATTCAAAACAAGCGACTTCAAAGCAACAGTAAACTTCATTAAAAAATCACATCCCTGCCGCTGTTTGAATTTTCATAAAATGGTAAAAAAAGTCGTCGTCTATTCTCTATGATTTCATACTAGCTTTTAGTTCACCAGAAATAGGTTCGCAGAGTTTGAATTCTTTCACATATAGGTTACCGGCAAAGTATAAAATCTGGCAATCCTTAGAATAACTCGACACTTTACAGAATGCCAAAAATTTGTCGGCAATGTATGGAACGATTAAGCATTTCACACATTGCTTAGACATCCTACAGAATGCCAGGCTGGTGGTGCCAGGCTGTACACAGGCTGGTGGTGGCGGTATTATGCGACCTTCTCATGGTGGCTTTGAGATCCTTAGTTGTGATATAACAGACCATAAATGCTGCGGACTCTCTGAACATAATTGCGGAGCAGTTGCACCCTTAGATGCTGTCTGTCTTCCCAACTGGAAATGGAATCTTCCAGCAGG
>KK118029.1:1024896-1048039 GCA_000611955.2 Stegodyphus mimosarum | reverse complement strand
ATGTCCTATGTCGTCCCATGTCATAAGGCTCGAATTTTGTTGGACTGATTCGAGAAGCATAAGGATGAATTTCAATTAATGTTCTGGTCACCTAATGTGCCGGATTGCAATCCGATAGTGCACATTTGGGATGTCATGGAGCGGCAGCTCAGAGCTCAAACACAACCATGTCGGAATACTCGCTGCTCAAACATTTGGTACAACCTGTCTCCAGTCATCTACCAAGAACTTGTGTCATCCATGCCAAGGCAAGTTGCAGCTGTTTTGCAGGCAAAAGGTCGCGCAACGCGTTATTGAGTAGGTGATCATAATGTTTTGGTTCTTTAGTGTATGCACACATACATAGACACATACACATACACACACACACACATATATATATATAATTAAGGGAGGTTGAACAAAAGTAAAAAAGAAACTAAAAAATATTAAATTACTTTAAAGGAATTAAAGTAACTTTTTGGCATAAATATTACTTTATTTTATTTGTGTCTTTACCTTATCATTATAATTAAATTTCACCACATTGATCCGTGAGTTGTTTGCCAAAACTTCACCCCAACTTTTCTTTTAAAATTTTGAATTACTCTATTTACTATGAGTCATACAATTATACTCATAAATTTCAATTATTTTTTATTGTGTGAGTTATTATCAAGGTTTATTTATAGTTTGATGTCTTCTTTAATTGTTATTTTTGTTAAATTTTTAATTTAGATTACTTATTCGGTGTTATTTTGAAATTCATTTTTTAATCTTTACTCTTTGATACATAGTTTAATTTTTTACAAATTATTTATATTATCAAAAAGATTTATTTAATTGCCTTGCGTCATTACTTTTCTAAGCATTATATTTATATTTATGTAACATTATTGCAGTTGATGTTATTTGTAATGGTCATTTATTATAAGCGATCATTTCATTACAAGGACGGTGTAAAAAGTTCTCCGATGAGAGTTGTATTAAAACAACTTTTGTTACAGAGTTCACTGCATACAACATTTTTTTAATCAGGACGCGAGAGATTTTTATAATGATGATTATATATGTATATATACGATGAAGCATTTTGAAGTCTTTCGTAAACGATGATGAAGAGAACGACAATAGCTGGAAACATTTTTCAGTAAAATGTAGTCATGGCATTTGATACGCGTTTTTATTTTAATCATCATTCGTAAAATGAAATGTAATAAAGCAATACCCACACAAGCTTCAAGCATTGGAAGCAATGGCAAAAAAGGCAAGAGACGTCACCTTAACAGCACGAAGAAGCATGAGAAGATTGAGAAAATCATGATTTTGGTACCAGATTAAGAATAGCAAAGCTATGGTTGCGCTTTATTTTTATTGGTTGTTTAAGATTTAACTTTTGGAAATTTACTATTGGGTAAAAAACTTCAAATTTAAGTCGTTATGTAAGTAACATGCGTCATTTATGTTATATAAGAATCATATGACAGTTATTAACTTTGAAATAATGCACTTGAGAAATATTTATTATAAGCTATTATTATTTATAGCATATTTAATATTTAGGAGGCTAATTAAAAGAGACTTAAAGATCTATTTCAAATTAATGTCAGGATTTTATCTTGCATGTTTTTTATCTAATATGTAATAAAATGAAGAAAAAATTATATATACGTATGCATTGAATATGAGCATTTTATTCTGGTAACACTGAAAGAATTTTTGGAAGGAACTGACTTTTCTGTTGTAATTTTATTAAATTTTCGCATCCTGTTCTCAAATTAAATCCCTGAATTTTTAGCTAAATTTCAGAGAAGGTCAGATTAGTCTGAAAAGCTTTTCTTCAATCGATATTTTAAAAACATTTCAAGTTACTGATCATTGATATATTCTAAAATAAATAGCTGAATATCGACATTACGTATGTAAACAAACCCATAAAACTTAGCATTAACGAGAAACAACTTTCTCATCCTTTACATCTGTTCCAGAAATTCATACAATTTGGTGTTATACCATTATTTTTCGAAGCGATTCCTACTTAAGAAACTGTATCAGAAATCGCTTTAAAGTGTAATTAGGTTCATTTAAAAAACTGAAAAGAAAAAAGAGCTAAAATGCTTTTATAAATGTCACCCTGATATTAGCCTTGTCAGAGCTATTAGAAACGGTACATTACACTTTTGGAGGGAAAATTTATCCGACATTTAGCGCGGTAGTTTTATTTCGCTAAATACTTTCTTTATTATGACGCCGGGGATTTGACCAAATTGGGAAAGAAATTTTTTAAAAAAGGCTTGTATTTTTTGCTTTTTTTTGCTACACAAAGCCAACACATTAGACAAAATATAAAAGACGTATTTATTTAGAGACGTACAATTTGTCGGATTTATTGGTTTCCTTAAGTTTAAAGGCGTTTTGACTGAAAGAGAAAGATTTTAAGAAGATGTTTGGTGGTAATTGGGCTAAGTTGGTCAGAAAAATTCCACATTTTTTTTAAATGAATGAAGATGATAAGTATATTTATCAGCAGTTTAAAACCTTTGTCATTTATATAGTGGTGTTTATAAATTTTATGTAATTTAATTTTAGAATTATTTTTTAAACAATGCATAACTAAATGCGATTTAGATTCATATACATAGGGATGCCTCCAGATAAGAATGGAGCTGCAATCTGGAATATTTTCCTTTACTTCTTATATTTCGATCCCCAGCAATGAAATAAATTACAATGAATGTTATAAAACCATCCATAAAGGAATTTTTAGCATTCTTGTGATATATGTTATTCAGTCAAATGACAGAGCTTTGTCCAACGTATTTACAATCTTGAAGCTATTGATACACTTTCCCTTCTATATTCTGCATGCAAATAACATTCTCCTTCACTCCCCAATGAGTGTCTAAAGATATTAGGTATTTACGGAGCCGGTAACCTAGATAAATCAGGTACATTCCCTCCTGGACTCAAGCCACTTATCTTTCGACTATTAATGGATCATACTAATAGTTATACTACTAAACCATGCACTGGGGGGGGGAGATAATTCCTTATAACATCAGAAAAATCAAGCTCAATAGAAATTTTGTTCACTTAAGCATCTTTTTATTACATTATCCCATTAATAAGCAGTGTCCATAAATTTTAAATGTTAAAAGAATTAAAACAGAATAATTTTTTGCTTTGGTTCTATACTTTTTTTTTTCTTTTGTTAAAAAAAATTTGTCAAAACATCAGTTGAAGATTTTGAGCAGTTTGTCTCAGAATATCATTTACAGAATTGTTATTACTAATAATTTTTTAACCATCTGGATATGTCTCTATATTAATAAGATACATGCTTTTGTTTTTATTAAGATTCAGAAAGCATTAATAAACTTAAAAGAATAACCTCTACATATATCGGAAAATACAGAACAAATAAAAAATACAGAAATGAAAAAAAAATTTTTGAAACTATCAGATTTTACATAAAAATGTTTTACCCCGTACAGTGTTGCCATTGCTGGCTTTGAAATTGTTGTTTTTGTTAATCAAAAATTCGTTTTACAAAATATAAAACAGATAATAAAACCAATTCCAAAGTCCAAATCTGGGCTTCCAGATGCCCATATTCGGGTGGAGACGTACGTTATTCAAAATTGGATGGCTCTAGGTAACTTTTTTTATCAGAATGCGACATACATATATACTATGCAGATTTTTCATTATTTAATCTTTTTAGATATAATACAGGGTTCTAATAGTTGGTGGTAACATTTGGAAAGTGAGCCGACATTTATAATGAACCAACGTAAAATGTCAAAACGAAATTAATAGTCCCTTAGGGCAAATTGCCCCTTTGAATTAGTAAAAGATTAATAAAACGGGCAGTGTGAAGAAAAAATTACAAAAGATGTATTGTTTTTAATTAAGATAAATCTAATTTTTTTGTGTGTATACTAATGCATTTTAGTATATTTCATAAGGAAATTTTTTAATTTTCTCTGCAAATCAAATATATGATTTAGCTGCAGCGTATAAATTAACATGGTGCACTAAAAAATAAGTTTAGTTGAACTAACCAGTTCTTGTTGAAATTTTGCTTACCTTTATTTATTGTTTCCAGATGAAACTTTCAAGAAGAGACACATTCATTATCTTGATCAAGAGAGATATTAATAGTGATGAATAATCTCTGCTATTGAGATTTCTGATGACACATTTATAAGCTTCTTCAAGACATATGCAAAAGCAAGCAGTTTAATTAACAAGTGCAGTTATCGTACCTACAAGAGGCAAGCATATTTAAATTGCTACTGGTAAAAGAACGCCAACTAGTGAGAATAATTAATTAAAATAATCATTTCTTCCATCACTTAACCATTCCTTCCATCACTTATGCAAATCTTGATATTTGTATTGCCGTTGGACCTGCCTGTCTTACAAGCAGCAACTCACTTTTGAGACACAATTTTGATTTCTGTAACTCTGCGAACAGTTCAGGTATAATTTGCTGCCTTTTTATTAGTCTATTTAGTTGCTTTTTTAATTTTTTACAATAAATTTTTATTTACTGACATGCCTAACAAGCCGCTTAATAAATAAGGCAAGGTTGAAATTCTAAAATAAATGCAAAAATAAGATATTCTTAGAAAGTAAGCACATTCGTAAGTTTTAATATTTTTTCTGTCTCAGTTTTTTAGTATTATTCCTAGAACTGTCATCTTCAAACTTTTATAAATACCCGTGACATAAATAATAATTATTGCATGATGGACTATTTATTGCTTTCTAAATTTACTCCCCACAGCCTTCTCATTTAAATACGGAAATAAGCCTCTTGTTCGTCCTATACTTCCATATTTTTCGCAAAAAAAATTACCTGTAATAAAAAATTATTACACTGAGTATTTATGGTCATAGCCATCACAACCACTGAACGATTGTTTTAAAATATAACACCTTCCAACACACATAAAACCTAGGCAAAAATTTCACAAAAAATATCCCTAACTTTAAAGACAACATATTTCCATAAATTACAGGAACCGTAACAATTATTACGATCTCGAAAATATTTTTTTATTTATTTTTAAATTTTTTGTTTGCTGTAACTTAAGTTTCTTCTTCGCAGAAATACGAGACAGGCCCTTACGCACATAAAATTGATTTACTACAAGCTTTATGTTATGGGATAATGCAGAAAAGCGCTTTTAATACTGAGAAATCTGCGGCTCTGCTTGTGTGTACGCCAGCTTGAAGGGAGAGATGATTTATAGGTTTGGCGGCTTGGCATATTGCTAATACTGAATTACTGTCCGTTCCTTTTTTAGTGGGCTAAATTGTCAGTGAATGTGGCGTTGTTTAAGAGCGGTGAGAATTTAGGGTGAATTAGAGCGAGCGGTTGCAGTCGAACGTGTTTTATTTTATTTTTATGCTTATTTTCCCTCCCTTTCATTTCTTTCAAACTCAGTTTAAATAGGCGAGAATTTGAAACCCGCATACCGGGGAAAGGGGATGGAGAAAGGATAGAAATTCTGGGAAAATTAGAAGAAACTGTTGAAAATGAATGAAACAATGTAAGCGTTTTTTGGTAATAAATATCATTGAAGTTTCAATTTTTTTGGTGATAATTATCATTATAGTCTTACTGTTAGTTCCATGAAAGTTAAGGCTTTCAAAATTACTAGTACAAAATTATTAAATCTATAACAAATATCCCTGTTATCAAAATCGATGTAACATTATTTGTATTAATTATATTTTACTATAAACTACCTAAAATCTGTTTATTTCCGGAAATACACATACGGAAATACCAGGGCTAAATATCTATTATCTTGCATATCCGAATTGATAAGATGTATATAATTCGGATATGTAAAAATTGAACAGACATGTAAAACTGAAAGGGGATTTTTGTTCAGACATGGGAGATGACGAAATGCACTTTTCACGAATTCTTGATGGTTGCATGGAGAGATTCCGATTCTTTTTTATACGTAGTGATTTTTCCATGAAATCAGCAATAATTTTCTTGTTTTATTGATAATTCGAATGTATTTATCAATTACACTTCAAATTATTACCATAGTAGTGCACATTTACACTGGTAATATCACTTAAATTTCCTAATTATTATTATAATTTTTTTAAGACCAAAGAGGCAATTTGCCCAGGAGAGGCTATTAATTTCGTTTTGGCATTTTGCGTTGGTTTACTATGAACAGCGTTTCAGTTTTCAAATTGTTGCCACCAAATATTAGAGCCTGGCATTATATTTAAAGAAATTAAATAATAAAGAATCTCTATGAATGTATGTATGTTTCTGCACTGTGAAACAACAAGAGACATCAAATTTTGAATGACGTAGTCCTCCACTGGAATACGGGCATCCGGAATCCCAAATCTGAAATTTTTTTTATTATCTATTTCATATTTTGTAAACCTTTAATGATTTTTTGGCTAACAAACTCAACGGTTTCAAAGCAAGCAATAGCAACACTGCATGGAAAAGAAATTAGGTCCAGCGCGCGAGACTGCGTATCGGATATTCTAAAAATTTGCCTTTTTTAAATTATTTTGTGATATTGCTGTTGAATTGAATTTTATAGTTTAACTGCGCAGAACATGATATTTAAACACACAAAACATTAAAAAAAAGTCACTTTGGTCGTAATATAAAATCAGAAATCTTTCAGATTTTTTTTTCTCTCTTCGGTGAACTAAAATATGTGAAACCTTTTTTTTTATGGCATACCTTAGCCATTTTATGCTTTCGCCCATATTAAGGCCAGAAGCGGTAATGGGTATTTTATTACGGAGGCACTAATAGGCAAATACCATTACCTCGTATGAAGTGACAAACAACTTATATCCATTCCTTCTCCGGAGTTCGAACTCGGGCATTTCGGTACGGCATTATTTTAACTTTTATAGTCACTAACTTTTTTTCCGTCTCTGCGGCATTTCCTAGGAGGTAATTTCCTTCATACTATGCATAACCCTATGGATAGCTATCACTAACAGTGATAAATAAGCATTGATAAATATTTTCTCCAAATCTCCAGATTCCTGCGTATTAACAAATATAAAATAGTCAATTATTAAAATTAAATAAAATGTGAATGAATTAAGGAGGAATGATAAATCAACATAAAATAATCATAACATAAAACTCAAAGGAATAATAAAACAAGTGAGAGGTAAATAATTTGTATAGCAAGCCATGGTAGAGAAAATAAAAGACAAATGTATATTTATGTTAAAATAACACGCCGAACAAATATTAATTTGGAAGTCAAACAACAAAAATCAGTGTTATATTTGCAAATCTTCAGAGTAATTTCACTCTGTTAAAATTTGCAAATATAACGCTGATTTTTGTTATTTGACTTCTAAATTAACAAATGTAAATTTTGAAAAACATTCTATACGCGGTCAAGTAAAAATGCTCCTCTGGTTACCCATATGTCAAGAAAACTTCAAAAAACTTAAATACTCATTAAATACTTTTGCGAGAGCGAATTTCGGCATGGAGCGTTGCTTTCTCAATTAAGAGATATCCAACGTATTTTTCTCACACCGAGAAAAAGGAACATGCTTTCAAAGCCAATATAAATTTGAGCTTTACAACTCGCCTAAAAGAAATATTGCAGAAAAGAAGAGGATTTTCTGCTAATTTTTGAGTTATCTCATTTGAGGCTGTGGATGAGTTTAAGCGCTGATTATAATTGATAACCACAGACTAAATTAAAAATTTGTAACCTAATTCCTCACCTTTAAAATTAAAATGTTTAGAAATCAGGCAATTAGAATAATTCGTTCTGCATTTCTAATAATACATTCTTTAATTCTATCACATAATCTGCTTATAGTGTAATGGTTTTCCATGTTTGCACTTGAGTTAAATATCCCCTAAGTATTTCTCTAACTTTAGTTCAGTTTAGTTCCTCTAACTTTACTTTGTGTCTTTAAGTTATTTCGAAGCAGGAGATATTAAAAATTAGTAAGGCTGTCGCCGGGAACCTCGAATCTCTCCAATACGCGCCGAGTGTGCTGACCATTACACCATGAAGCCATGCTAAGAAGGCAGGAGAAATACCTTATAACTGTTCCCTTAACTATTCGTCTGACTTTTTTAGATACTCAAAGTCTTATCTCGATTTTTGTTTTTTCTATCCCTTTTTATATTCGATTTGTGAGGACTGAGTGTTCGGTGCATATTCTTGGCGAACATCTTCGTGTAAATCTTTAAGTCCTGATCTTGAACAGGGAGCTGAATGCAGCTATGTTCTGTGGTAGAAAACAAACTGTGGTTAAGTGGCGGAAGAACTGCACTTGAGAAGGATTTAAAATCCACTTTTATTAAACCACAATTATATACAGCCACTTCCCAACTCGAGAGGGATACAGAAAATAACGACCGCACTTGGGTCTTAAACTGAACAATCAAATAATTTAAACTAAATTTAAATAAAAAATTAAGTAACCGTTGCTCACAGAGCTATGCACGCGAGGTTGGCCTCTATGCTAAAGGGTGCGTAGCAAGATTTAACTAATACTAACGCACTTAGAATTACTTCAATAAGTAATAGCGTAACAGCGCTACGGCTTAAAATTTAAATATTAGCTGGTCAGGTGAACGGTGAACAGAATAACAGTGGTCTTAGACTAAAAGCTCTCTCACACTGAGAGGTTCCTATCTCTCGCTTAAACAGTACTTAGCTCCACTTCAAATTAGCATAAAGTTGAAACGCGAGCTTATTCTAGCGGGAAGTTGAAATAAGAACAGATAGAAAAAGTCAAATTAAAATAAAACTTTGTTAGTTTAACTAAAACCTTACAGATTAAATGTAGTTAACACCCAAAAATTATATTATCACTTGCATATGATAATCAGTATCTCAATTTTCATAATTTATTTAGCGGTGTATAAAGCATTCTTTTTCTATATAGTAAATCAAGAATTTTCATTAGGGTTTTAATTTCGTCTTCCCATTAAAATTTTTGGCGAATTTTAATAGGAGTAATTTACAACGGAACGAGAAAAAGTGGTTTTTGCATTAATACAAGAAGATTTTCATTCGAGTCAAGAATAACGCAGTAGTCTGAGAAAGGAAATTGATAATTTTTCCTCTTAATCCATATGTAGTTGCTCGGAAAATACAAAACAAACAAATGAAATAAGATAGAGTATTGTGCGAAGAAATTAAAGTTCAAGATACAAAAATTGTTTAAAAAAACTGATAAATTTCAGAAATTTTCATACTTATAAATAGCGTAGATTTCTTCTCACAGTTAACATAAGGACCAACGCTCGAGTTAATCAAAGTAACCTTAAATCATTTAATTATTTCGTGAGATGCAAAATAAATCAGCAGATACTTCTTATGTTCCCTAACGCAGATTACAACTAAGAAATTGACTTTAGGTTATTTAAATAATAATTCGTAACAAAATAAAGAACTTAATTTTAATATAAAAAATCTGAAAGCTCTCAGACTTTATATTATGCCTAAAGGGACGTTTTTGTTTCATTTACGTACACATACACGTTTCGAGAACATATGGGCTAATGTTCCTTTGGACTAAAAGTATTTAAAGACAGCCTATCTTTATAATTTCCGAGTGTTTCCAGCTGGAGATAAAAATGCTTTTACCTTACAATGTTGCTATTGCTCGCTTTGATATCATTGAGTATGCTAATCTAAAGTTCATTAAAGATTTACAAAATATGAAATACACAATAAAACAAATTCAAAATTAGGGCTTCCAGCTGTTAAAATCGGATGGAGGACTACGTTATTTAAAATTTGATGGATTTATGTACTGTTGCTGTTCACAATGCGAAAATCATGCATACATTCATGCAAATTATTCATTATTTATTTCTTCAAATATAATACAGGACGATAATATCTGCTTGCAACAATCTGAAAAGTGATTCAGTCTTTTATGATAATTCAACGCCAAATCCCGTTTGGAGATTAATAGCCCTTCTGCGCTATTTACAGTTTTTGATAACATTCGAGAAATCAAAAGAATTATAACTGACCACCAATTAATGCTTTGGAAAACTTCTAAGACAATATTACAAGATAAGACGTCATACAGTTTTAACATAAATTATAGAAGATTATTTTCGGCATAGCATATTGTTCAGAAACTGTAAATCATAACTACCAAAAACTGAATGTTTTAAGGCACATGTTATACAAATATCGAAGTAGTTTGTAACTTTCTTTTCCTGGCACAGCTACATGGTATATTTTACAACGTTAATTTTCTGCTCATAATGATGGCTGTGCTCAAGTTTTTAACTCTGTCTTTAAATTTTTTATGAACGATTCAATATTTTTTTCTAGAAAGGCAACATCATCCAGACTGTATGACTACACATAAGTATAAATCATTTTTCTGCATTAAAATGTTTCCTAGTATGACATTTTAGCTTTTTGGGATCTGGCATGTCTATCTGCAATTGCAGATATGACACAGTCGGATTATAAAAAGCAGCCTAAGAAGAGAGGTGTCATTTATAGTATTTTTGAGCTATACATGCTTGCAAAAATGTCTTTTACCGGCTCTGTAAAGGGCCCATTTGAGAAATGGAGAATTTTGTGACAACAGCAAGAGCTAGAAAGCAATACACATGTCTACTAGCATCAAAGAAGGTGACAATGAAAACAAAGCCAAGTCTGCTGCCATTTTTGGTCATTTGTTTACATCTTTTATGCTTTATATTGCGTAGACATATTTACAGTTTTTGTAAATGTCTGTTTTGCGCTTTGATCAAATCAGATTCATTTGAATGATAAGCATGGTAATGTGTTCATAAAAATGAAAATATAATCCATAGTTACTAAAAACTCTAAAAAGAGTAAAATCAAAAATTAAAGATTAATTTAATTATGAATATTGATTGCATTCATCATTTTTAGTCCAAAGAAGCATTAGCTCAGAAGGGCTATTGTTTTAGCATTTTGCGTCGATTCACTGTAAATGTCCGTATCACTTTTCAAGCTGTTGCACCCCAAATATTATCGCCCTGTATTCTATTTAAAGAAATTAAATAATGAAGAATCTGCATAAATGTATATATATTTCTCGCATTGTGATAAAACAACGGTACCTACAGCCATCACATTTTGAATAACGTAATCCTCCTTCTAATATGGGCATCTGAAAGCCCAAATTTGAAATTTGTTTTATTGTTGATTTCATATTTTCTAAAACTTTAACTATTTTTGATTAAAAAACTAGAAATACATTAATGAATTTGCAAACATGTAAACACAGGTTTCGTGCAGAAAACACAAAATTGGGGTTTAACTATTATAGTTTTAAAAATGCTTGGTTATTCAAATATTACCTGAGAAATAGAGTGGCGTTTTTGTTTTAAAATTTCTGTATAGTTTACAGTGTATTAATTGACCTTGGAGGAAACAATATCTCTTCCACTTCTTTTATATTCAATAGATTTTTTCTTTTATTATTACTTATTCATTTGTTTTATTTATTTTAATTCATTTATTTATTTATCTGTGTATATGTACATGTATTTGCTACATTTAAGTAAGCATTCCTAACAAAGAGTGTAGAATTATTTATTTTTGCTGCATTAAGAAACGAAACCAATATCATTCCTCAAGAAAATGCGTGAAGTTTTTTTAAATCAAACGACTTTAACCTAATGGTAGGCCTAATTTCAGCTTGGCAAAATTCAACCTATTGGTGACTAATTGAGAGTAATATTTGAAATTTGTTGTAGGGTTTCCCTTATTTTGCATAACAAATTATTTTAAGTTTGACATCTTTCCTGAACCTCTCATTTTCCCCTCGCGTTTCCTCGATAGGATGCAAACTAAAAGATAAGTGAAGTGAGTATTTAAACGGGTGAATCTTGTATATTCAGAGTGTGTTTTTCGCGAGCCGTTGCACATTACGAGTCTATCCTTGCTGACGCACAGTTGCTGATTTGCCTTTTTGGTCATTTAAATAAGTATCCCGCCAGGTAGGTCATTCAGTCAGCCAAATTATCCTTAACTTAAATTGTTAGTCCAGCACTACCTCTTTATCTTTGAATTTATTGTATAACGATTCTTAAGTTCCACCGCAAGTTATCGCTGTTATTGTAAGAATGAATTACGTCCTATTTCTCTTCAGAGTTTGACGAATAATAAGGGGTTATTTTTATCCTTCTTCTGTGCTGGTATTTCTTTATCCCTGTGCGAAAAGTCGCCAGCTTTCTTATTAGGATCTAGCAGAGTTTATATTACGAAAGCGTGTACGATCTTACAATGTGTACTAAAACTCTCACTTTTATGCCCCTTTTAAACGAAAGGCAGCATTTTAATTAAAAAAGAAAAATTCTTTTTACTTGATTGTATTAAATAGCATGCTTATAGAGACATTCCGAAGCAGGAGACATGAAAAATGAGCAATGCCCTCACAGGGACTAGAATCACAGACGTCTCGAATACCCGCCGAGCATGCTGACCACTACACCACGAAGACATGCGAAGAAGGTGGGAGAAATACCTTATATACTTCTCCTTTTAAAAGGCGACTGGGGATTAGGGCACCCAATTGCAAAATCCTGGTGGTAAAGAATCATCATCCACCACATTTTTTTTTAGTTCGGCAGCCAGTGTTGAGACATTGGGTATTTTTGGAAAGCAGGAGAAATGAAAAATGAGCAATGGCTTGGCCGGAACTATCAAAGACGCGCCGAGTGTGCTGACCATTACACCACGAAGGCATGCTAAGAAGGCAGGAGGAATACCGTATATGTTAATACACTGAACTTCGATATGCTTAAGTGAATTATAATGGAAGCTTGGATCGCGAACAAATTGGTTCAGGAACAAAATTTTCAAACGAATAATGTCTTAGATGACGATCGATGTCTCGACATACGAAAAAGTAAGCGGATATCAAATGGTACTCCAAACTGCAGTTAATTTAGTGGGAGAATACTTTTCAGAAGATGAAAGAGAAAATATTCCTAGTTATTTGACTAGCGAAATTTGTGAAAAATAGTCTAAGATGCAAAGGATCTTAGAACATTATCACTCTGATAAGCCAGTCGCGAGCTATTGCAAAGATACTTACAGTTGCAATTGCAGATAATCGGCTAGAAGCCTATATGTCGCTATATACATGACCTTCCAAGCATCACAGCTTAGTGTGTTATATACTATCTTAAATGTTCTAAGAAGGCAAAGTTGAGTAAAATTAGTCTTCAGCTTCTCATTTTACTTTAATACAGCAGAGTGAGATAAATCTGTAAAATTTTTAAACTTTTTTAACAATAAATTGTTGAATAGCTTATCTAATTAAGTGCTGTACTAAATGTCAGAAACAATATGCTAGCTATGGATAGTCGGCATTTAAGTACACAGTCGAAATTCTTGGGCTAAAAGAATACTTAAATTATTGAAATTAGGTTAATTATGACTGATACAAGTTCTTCAATTTCTTTTCTTTCTCTGAAGGTCGAAACATATTTGGTAGAGGGCAAAGGCATGTTGATACTTGTTGAAGTTTCATTATGCATAAAATCTTAAAACAATATCAAGTTTTGATTGGACAGTGTGTTCAAGATATAAAGGTTTGACTGCACAGTTTGTTAGAGATATTACATTTTGACTCATACTTTACTTAACGTTCCAAGTTTTCACAACAAAAGCTGTTTCTTCTTCTCAAACATGTGTTGCTTTACAAACAACAACAACATCTGGCACGCACTTGTCAGCGCTCTCGCCTACACACACTGCAAATACCTTATTATGTCGGACTTTGTACGGTTAGTCAGGAAAATAGTAAACGTTTTATCAAAATTCGAATTTGTATTTCTACGGAAAGTTAATTATTTTTGTGCCATTGTAAAGCGTAAAATTAAACCGAGGTCAAACTTGGTAAGTTGGGAACCATTTCAGTACAGACTTCATGCAGAGGTTCTTGAAACCTGAGCATGTCTTCAAAGGTTCCGCCAGTAAAAAGGTTTTAAGAAAAGCTTAACTAGCATTTCTTTTTGGCAACTACTTACATGAATTGCCTCTGCAGAAGTGAAGTACAAATCCTATAGTGAAGTATAAATCCTTATTCATTTTTTTTAAACTGCTCAGTGGCGAGAATTTCTCATTCACTCTTAAGTTTGATGAACAAGAAAAAAAATAAAATACAACTGGCAATGTAGATGACACCTATAAATTATTCCTGGTCAAATATGGCGACAAGGCTTTAGAATTTGATATTTTTCAGTAGCTGTACTAATAACATCCGAGCGCCTGCAAATAGTAGTGCGACCGAGCGACGCGTGACTGATGGCTGCGACTGACGACTGTGATTGATTGACGCCGACTGGAGAGAATGCATCTGCACATGCGCAGATCTGCGACAGCGTGTCCCACTATGACTTATGCGTTGCCCGCTTCTTTTGACGGATCACCACTGTCAAGCCATACGCGACGGACGCTTCCTTTAAAAAAATGTAATAAAATACAATAAAAATAGCTAGATCAGATGGGAGGGAACCCCGGAGATGAATGGTTTTATTGTGGGTCTGAAGCAGAATGAAAATGAGGGTGGGTTAGTAAGTAATTTGGAATTTCTTTCTTCTCTTTTTATATTTTTCTGTTTTATACTCTCTAATGACAAGCAGCCATCAGATGAAGCCCTTTTTTATGCCATTGTCAGCTTTCACCTTTGTTTTTTTCGTTTTTCTGAAATATTTCATTGATGGTGTCATCATTGTGCATCTGTAAGTACCCACTTTCTTCCTTACATGCTCAAAGCAATAGCATACAGATCCGTATTTGTGATAAAAATAAAAGGTAACATATATGCGAATTATTTTCATTTTCAGTGCTTCAGAGCATGACAATTTCACGATAATTCTCTCTTGATGTATTTCTGTAAAATATTACTTTCACAGATTTGACACTGAATAGGATCGACACAGAGTAGAATCCACATCAGGGCAGGATTAATACCGTTATACCAAAACACCGTTGACACGCATACCATTGACACGATTAACAAAAACAAATTTAAGAATAATGTGATTATGAATAAGAGAATTAAGGTACATTAGTCATCATCTTTACAAGTTATCACATCTCTGCCATTACAAGTTATCACATCTCTGCCAAGTTATCACATCTACTTAAGAAAGATCGTATAAATATTTTTGGTGATCCCCAAATCTCTAAGGATGGAGAGCAAAGATATCCATCTAATGGAATCAAAGGCTTCCGAGATATCGAAGCCGACAGTCACACGGAATTCAGATTTTTGTGAGCTAATAATATCTTATTAGCTCACAAAAATTTTAACAAAAATTAAATCACAAAAATAAAAAAAATCACAAAAATTAATAATTTGTGAGCTAATAAGATCATAAAGAGCATTTTCCATAGAGCGGCCTGGGGTAAATCCGTATTGTTTTGATGATACGTTCTCTGATAAAAAAAAGTAGTACAGTCTATTTGTAAGTAAGTTATCCAAAGCATTGGCACAAAATTTTAACAAATATATAAGTTTGGTCACCCCACTACACTTTGGAATAAACGAAACTCTAGGAACTTTCCTCATTTTAGGATTTGATGAACTTTATAAATGGCAAGTTTTGCCCATATGGACAAGTACAGAGTAATATACAGTACAAGTACAGAGTATAGAATAGAGGACAAGTACAGTGTTGAACATACATATGGACAAGTATAGAATGAACAAGTACAGAGTGTAGCAAGGCCGGTACCTCTGCATTTCCGCAGGTATAGATTAATTATCACTAGAGCTTGCGACATGTTAAGCTTCCCCTATATAAGTTGAGAAACTCCATATAAGCATATAAATTGAGATCACTTTACATTCATAACAAAGGAAATTAAATATAAATATTCTTGCTTTACGAAAGCAGAGCGCTTTTGTGCAGTCTTTCAGAAGTAAAATAAAAAAAAAAAAAAAAAAAAAAAAAAAAAGACGGCATTAATTAATGTGAAAAAAAAAGTTCAACGTTTCCAAGCGTTCAAGTGAACCTATTCATTCATATTAAATATTCATAAAACTTAATATAAACAATAAAGTAAATAATAATATACTGAATATACAGTTCATATAAAATAGAAGTAACATAACCGCATGATAACTTTCAACCGCCTAAACTGAAAAGATAGCAAGCACAATGGAAGCCTTCTTAAGTGATGGCAATAACGATATTGCGTTTAGCTGTCTTGAGAGATCATAGTGGCAAGACCTATAGTGTAGAAAAAATACAACGAGGATAAGATATTAATATGAAATCATTATTTGCATTCATGAGACCACTGTACCTACAGTTTCGATACCTGCTTAATTAAGTACATGATTCGGAAATTTATTCTGCTTTTTCTTTTGCGAAAGGCCTGAAACAGAGTGTAGCTAGGGATTTTAGCGCCTGGGGGCAATTAAAGATTTCGCGAGCCTCCTGTTTGCCAGAAGTTGAAAACACTTCGTTCTAAAGATTCCTAACATCAATTTGGCGCCCACTGGATGCTGTGCCCGCTGGATGCCTGCGTCCCTCCTTGCCAACCTCTAGCTACGCGCCTGGCCTGAAGTAAGTATGCTTAACTGCTAAAACTCACTATACTTTTTTCCCTACCTATAGCTTTCGTGTGAATCAAAACTTTTTGCAAAATCTACCCTACATCGTATGTTATGTAATTAGTATTTTTTTTCTTTCTGCGAATTTCCGTAAGTATCGGAAGCATACTTCTACCTTTCGCAAAGAAACTTAAAATTCTCTTTGGATTTCTTTCGTTAACCGATAAAAGGGACCAAATATGGTCTTTCGCCGATACGAAATTTCATAAAATGGGGAATACGTATATATACATTCTTCAAAATTATGCGTAATAGAAGCCGAATGAATAAGATCCCTTCGTGCTGGTGATATGTCCAAGAGTTTATCTTTCGAGGCTAAATGAAATGGTTACATGAAATTTTTATAGATTTCTCCTTATGCGTTATATAAAAACCAGACAGTACCCCACTGAAAATTATGCATGCCGCCGAACAGGATAATAGTTAGGGACGCTGACTGCCGTACCAAAGCGCTCGGGTTCGAATCTAGGAGAAGGAAAGGATGTTTGTAAACATATAGTACCTGTGCGGCTTGGGGACACTCTAAATATGCGGCTGGCTGAAAATCCTCTCGAGAGGTTAATGATAGGAGAAGAGGGGTGGTAGACCCTCGGACCCGTTCCCCCGTGGTGCTCTTCATGAAAATTGAGGGCGGAACTGAGCAAAGTCGTACTAACACTATATGGCGCTCAAAGCTCTTACCAACTACAGGCGCAATCTTACACTCTTTACCACAACGAATTTCTTGGGCTTGTTCTGACGTTACAAGTGAGATAATTCACAACAATAAATTGTACATGAAGACACTCCTTCGAAGGCGGATAGCCGTGAAGGCATTTGTTCTTAAAAAATACCTATGAATCTCGTCTTATTTGTGTTTACTGCCATTTTTTTAATAGCATTCGAAACGAAAGCAAGCTATAATGATACTGTCAAAAAGAATTTAGAGTTATTGTGAGTGCAATATGAAACAACTGTATACCCGATACATTTTTGAGGGGACATAGATGAAAGAAAATGAATTAAGAAAGAAAAATTTGCATTTACAAACTTTGGTGTATGCAGATTTAATCTGTAATCTAGAAAATTTTGCATCTTCAGTAAGGAGTGAAAATCAACATGCAGCAATCTTTACGCAGGATGCCATTAGAAACAATTGACATCCATTGGTGCTTCATAGAAATGAATTTAATTTCTCAACAGTATAATTTACCTTAATCGATATCCTGGAGAACCATCGGTTTTTTAGAAGCGGACTTTTAGAAGTGGACTATCCCATGCTATTCTATACTGTTATAGCGGATGACTTCGGAGTGTCCCAGAGAGTCAATTATAAAAAGAGATTTTATAGTCATAAAATCTTTTTTTTTAACTAGAAATATTAAGCAAATACAAGTAAAAGGTCGTGTGCAATAGCATAAAACGAGGACAGCTATTTAACACTAAGAAGAAGAAGAAACCTCAATATGAACACCAACGTTTTGCAACAGTGCATTCTAAGGAGTATTGCAAGCCCAGAGGTGTCAGTGTTCCAACTCTATGTGTTCCAAACCGAATCCATAGCTCTGGCTTATTGTTTCGCAAACCTACAGCTTGTCTTTCTTTAAAACCGTACCAGCGGGCCGTTGAAAAAGTGGGCATAAAAGCGTCTCAGATGGCGGCGAAATGAATGGAATAATGATCTCCTGTCAGACGACTCCTGAAAGACGGATAACAATCTGACAATTTAGTTAGAATTTAGCACTTGAAATAATCCTACCTTTGTGAATGAAAATGCCCGATTTGGAGCAGGCAAAGTGATGGTCTGGGGTAACACTTCTAGTATTAAGGGTAGTGCCGCGCCTTCGTATTGCATCAGAAATGGATATCTGATGGTCAGTAATACAAGTACGCAATACTCATATCTTTCACTGCTTCTTACACTGCAGCAATGGGCGATGAATTCATTTTTATGGATGGTAGAGTCAGGCCATGTCGTGGTTTGCTAGGGAATCTTTCTAACGAACCGGCCAGCAAGTTTCCAGACATGAACTCAGTCGAGCTTGTTTGAGACATTCTAGGAAGAAGGCTGCTGGAGTTTAACAGCTGCAGAAATTGTTTATTTGCAGAAAAGCATGCTTCTTTAAGGGTGGGAAAGTATACCTCAATCAATGCTTTATAGTTTTCCAATCCTAATAATGCTTTATAGTTTTGCAACTAATAATGCTTTATAGTTTTGCAACATTGCTTTCGACCAGGGAAATATTATTTGAAATCATTATTATTTATTTTTATATGAACATTTTTCTTTTTCTTGAATCTGAATATTTATTTTAAATGTACACTTTGTTTTGTTTTTGTTTTTTTTTTCTTTCTGTAAAAATAAGAATAAAATTTAATTATTCGTAGTTCCTTGAGTAATTTTCTTCTCTCATAATTTACAATATATATGGATTATAATATCAGCTAACAAACTTTTCCTCCTCCATAATTTATATTCAAATTCATAATATTTTCTAATTGTTTTGAGCAGTGTATATGCAGAGTCCGCCAAGAAATGTATATTCATCGTGATAAACGAAAACAGTGTAATGTACATCACTATTAATTTGTTTGAACTTAATGAAATGAATTTCAATTACCTCATTAAGTTGTATAATTACAGAAAGTCTGAAAGTGGTGTTTGTTGTTAACCGCCAAACACTTTTATAACAGCAAATCTTTACTCGGGCAGCATCGGGGAGTGGGGACATGAGATTTTCTGCATATGCCAATTTAATTTTTTCAGTATGGACTGTTATTACAGCCAGTTTCTATGATACATGACATCCTTTATCATTTCCCAAAGGTAAAAGTGTAAAAAGGTTAAATCAGATGAACGTGTTGCAAAATGCATTTCTTTATACAATCAAATGTCCTTGCAAATTCTCATCCAGTTAAGCTACACCTACACAGTTGAATAGTTATTAGATTTTTTTTATGAAAGAGAGCTGAAAAATGAGCAATTGCCTTTCTGGGACTCGAACCTGGACTTCGCCGAGTATGTTACCATTACTCTACCAAGGCATGCAGAATAGAGGGAGAAAATATTTTACAACTCTTGTCTCACTGTGAGCATTTAAACTTTTCCAGTAAGCAGGCTTCGTTATTTTACGAAATCTGCCAGATTCTTCCATACACAGCAGGAGCAGTGCATCAAAATTTCCTAAAACTTCAGTTAAACAAAGTGCATCAAATTTTAAAGTTCAGTCGAGCTAGAAGTCTCATTACAAAATTCACGCCATTTACGGTGTATTTCAGCAAAATATTAAAACTCGAAATACAGCTTTAAGATGTTTTCATGTTCCTCAAAGGAGCCAGCCATATTTATTACACCATATGCACCTTTTATTTACAGTGATGTAGGTAACGAGAAGTAGCAAGGCGAAACCATTCAACTCATTGCCCATGCCATTTGATGAAACATCCAAAAAAGAAATTTCACTGATATCCTTTGTTATAGTGTGTACACGTTTTTGAAGAGTTTTATATCTGTCTTGCAGTATAGTTCTGAACTTCTCCATCACTTAGCAATACAAATTTCCTCTTATTTTTAGTCCTGCGAAAACTTAAATTTGCGATAACTAAATACTCGGAAATGATGGACAGGAATTACACTAAATTTTTGCATCGTGATAGCGATTTTAGGTTGCTGGGGAAGGAGGGATTTCTTTTCTAATAAAGGAGGCGCAAGGAATTTACAACATTGAAGAAAAGGGGGTTAAAAAAAAGAAAATTTTGGTAGCATGCGTGAATGAATTTTAAAAGTTACGCATTGTCCTTTTGATATAAATTATTTGAGTTTACCAGCACTAATTCTTCTTCTTTTTTTAATGGCCGAGAGCTTTATTTAATAGCCATTAGCCTTGCGTCACTACAAGTCGTGGCCATTTTGTTATGAAAGCATCTAAATAGGTGGCCACCGTTGCCTTCTATGACAGGGCGGTCAGTTACAACCATGCCTTCGGGATTCGAATCCAGGCAGTCAGGGATACTAAACACTATATCAACTAGGCGGGAATTCTTAATTTTAGTTAGCAGGATTTTTTAACTGTCTGAGCACCAAACGAAAAATTCTTTTAAGAACTCCCAGTGCTCACTTTCTTTGTTTTCGTGAGGGCAAAACAATATTATAATGAGCTACAAATGACTTTAGAGTCCTCTAAAATACCAAGCTTTAGGTTTAGTAGGTCTTGTGGACTTAGTCGGTAATCAGGACTTTTAGTTTTCATTACAAACTCAAGAGTTCTAAGAAATGTAATATATTTTGAACAGTAAATTAACTTAGTTTTATTATAACAGTATAACTAGTAGTAAGAAGAAATAATTTGGGTTTTACTTTAATATTTATTTTTAGTTTACAAAAATTCCATTGCGAACAAAAAAATTGTTCTCAGCTGCAAAAATATAGCTAATAAATGAAAAATTGTGCATACTAGGATCTGAGTATCTTGGAAACTTGTAACACGATCTTGCTTAAACTGACCTAATTTATATGGGATTTCTGAAATATTTTAAATAAAATGGAATTTGAAGAAATTCTCCTTTTGAATTTATAACATGGGAATACTGAGAAGGGGGTTTGTTGCCCTTCTAATAATCTCTTGAATTCCCCCCTCCGAATGCACGCACGTGTAATAATCGATTTGACATTTATATAATGGATTCGTTTTCAGGAGCTGGGAATTGAAATGCACCCCCCATTGTTTCTGTCTAACACCAATCATTTCGGAGCAATCAATAAGCAGTTATTCATCGCTTATGGTTATCATTACCAAAGTAAGGAATGGCAACATATTTAATGAATTATCTTGGCATGAAATCCAATTTATAATTCGATTCCAAACCATGTGATTTTGTTGTCGTCAAAACTGAGTTTGACAGAGTGTGTATATTCCCGGAGTATGGAAGTGAACTTATCAAGAACATTGTTACAGTCAGAAATTCGAAATTCGAGAAAGTAAGCAAAAGCAGTACCTAAAATTTCTGTGAAAAGGAAAATAAGAGAAGAAAAGATTTATATTCTTGCGAGGTTGTGAAATAATTACTGTTGCACTTTTTAATTCTTTTTAACGCTTACTTTTTAAAATCATAAAATGCGTACAGCTAAGTGTTTCGATCATTTTAGTTTTTATTACCTCGAATGGTAATACAAATATAAAATAATTACTAGAATTTTGCTGCTAAGAAAGTGTGTCTTTTTAGTAAGAATTAGACATTTGACAAAACTTTAATGTGAGTTTTATTAAAGTGCACTTTATTAAAATGCTTTGTTAACTGGTTAAGGCAAAATCCAAAAGAGCTATCCGCCTGATGGAAGGTTAATCTTATTGGTAGACTTTCTAAGAAAAATTGGTTCATGGTTACGTTACCATAGGAAAACTTCGTGCACCCAATCCATTCTCTAGGATCTGAAGCCCGATTCAACTCCCAAAATTCAGTGACTTTATCCATTCAGCCATTTTCAGACACAAAGCAT
Organism: Stegodyphus mimosarum; assembly: GCA_000611955.2. Taxonomy (NCBI): domain Eukaryota; kingdom Metazoa; phylum Arthropoda; class Arachnida; order Araneae; family Eresidae; genus Stegodyphus; species Stegodyphus mimosarum. The sequence goes on along the minus strand of KK118029.1, from coordinate 1,025,952 downwards.
TCTGAATGAAGTTTTTAATGCTGGATTTAGCACTTTTAAGACATGTATCTTACACTCATGTTAATTTTACCTTTTTTAATTTGTGATGAGAACAACTGGGCATAGCGAAACTATTTACGTCAACATGCTACGTAATTTAATACGCGGAAATTAATCTACAAGCAGGAAACACCTATAGTCTGTTTTATCTCCTTCAATAATCTTATTTCTGTGTTAGTTTGAGTGGGGCGATGTACACAAGAATGTGTGCCTAGAGGAAGGGATGTGTTCATGTATAATTTTCTAAGGAAATTAGTTTGTACTTGCTTTAAGGTATCTGCCTACGTTCGGACAACTTTTTTTTAAAAACATAGAATTCTGATTAAATATATATTTATTTAGTCAAAACATGATATCAAATCATGAAAATAGGTAAATGTTTAGGAATATTTTCATAAATTTTTGAAATATATGCAATTTTATGCAAATTTTTAGGAGAATTTAACACTTACGTTAAATGTCGTATATTTTTTTCCACTCCATATATTTCAATTTTACTTATACTGTATACTACTACAACACTTATCTGTGTTATGAACTAAAATGTTTATATTTCTAAAATTTACTAAAATATGTGTATTTACATGAAAAAAACCAGTTTTTGGTAAAATATTTCTTATCGTTTTATATAGAAATGCTTATAAAACAATCAAATTAATAAATATAACTTAGATTTTAGCTTAAAACCTAGTAATCAATATAGAAAACACTATGGTTAAATTTCATAGAGATATCTTTAGAACATTTTGAGTAATTACATTTCTTGTATGTAAAAACACTACAAAAATTAGTTTTCCAGAAAATGCATTTAAAGATTTCACATTAACAGAAAAACTGTTCTGTTGTATTTACACACTTAAAATTCTCCACATTTGTACATCATGCCCTCCATATCTTCATACTTAGGTAATTTTGATTTTCTATTATATTATTTGATTTCCTAAATGCTGTTTTTGATATGAATGGCAAATTCAAGGTAAACAACAACTTTTTACCAGATGTGTAACCTTTTCCAAT
>KK118029.1:1009778-1024464 GCA_000611955.2 Stegodyphus mimosarum | reverse complement strand
AAGAGCTAAATATAAAAATTAAACAAAAATAAAGCGTCAATATGCGTTTAGCAAACGAAGAACAAGCGTGGAACAAAAGTAAACAATAATTACAGTGTAGCCAGTCCCAATTCGATAAATTAAGGCAAATAATTATTGCCAGAAACAAAAAAAAGTACCCAGAATTAAAATGAAATGTTTTAGCACAATTTACATACAAACAGGTTAAAAAAAAGCCGGATAACACCATTGTTTACCTTTAAGTTTAGCCTTTTAAATGGCACTTCCGGTATTTCTGCTTTCACTTCCGGTGCAGTTAATTGGCTATATCTTCTCTTCTAATTATCATAAACGTAAAAATGAACCATTTTTGGAATCCTACAAAACTGACCTTTCAAATTGGGCAATAAAAAAAATCGAATTTTTTCGCCGAAATCGTTTTTTTAACGTAGGCAGATACCTTAATAACTCAGTAGATAATAGTTATTTAAATGTGCTGAGCATGAAGGCGCTCAACTTATGTTTCTATTGAAGTCCACTTTCTCACAGTTTTATTTGATTTTTATGTGGCTTATGTTTGAGTTTCACTAAAAAAGTTAATTTAATTTACATCTTTCACATTGCCTTATCTCACACAAGGTTCACTCATTCCAGAATTTATGTAGATTTGTGGGGCAAACAATTTTAGTAAAGTTTGAAGACTAGCGTATAAGTGTATTTCATAAAACTGCTGCTTAATTTTTTACTAGATTGTTAGCCACTATCTCATATTAAATTAAAAACCCCAAGATAGACTTCGTAAGTTTAGGTTGGTTGGTTTTGACTCATTGTTAGTCATTAGTGAAACTTGTAGACTCTGTTAGAAGAAAATACGTATTGTACATTAGAAGTAGTTTGAAAGATAACAGTTTACAGTCAAGTCAAGGTGAATGGTTATTTTTGTTGTATTATTTTTAGTTTAGACGTTGGACTTTTACTTCCGCCCCATTTTTGAGGGAGAGGTGGATGGTCCTCTGACCCATGGGTGGTCCCACCCTCTCCCCTGCCACCAAACCACACGAGAAGTCTTTCGACTCTCCATGTATTTAGAGTGCTCCCATGCCGCAGACATTATACATTTACAAACACCCATGCATTCTCCGGGATTCGATCCCAAGCCCTTGGGTACCGCAGTAGGCTCCCAGATCGTAATACCGTTTGGCTGGCTAAGTAAGCGTTAAACAGTAATATTGAATACATGTTTGTTTTAACAGCTTAGTGTTTAGTGAAAAAAGAAAGAAAAAGTTAATCATGACATCAGGTTATAAAAAACAAAACCAAAAATAAATAAATCAGTAAATTATTTTCCTGAATTAAGACTTAAAAAAATAAAGCTTTTTATTTTAGTTAAAATTTAATATTTCTCTTAGAATATAAAATTCTTTTACTTAATAATTGTTAAAAGAATAGAAATCAGACATTTCGATTATCTCCCGAAAGGAGAACAAAAAATTTTTTTAAATTCAAATTCTCATTATATGAGTTCCCACTTCTGTTCCGAAATTAGATTTAGAAACTCATTCATAGATAAGTAACTTTAGTAACTCATTTCTCACTTTCAAGATGAGAATAAAATTTATTACTATGTACATGTCATATACTTTTTATTTTGATTCAGTAAAATTTTATGCTAAAAAATAAAGAAATTTATAATAATTCTCGGGTGGATAAAAAAAATTAGAAAATTCCTTTTTATATTTCTAAGACGCTGCGATAAAAAGAGTAGCAGTGCCATCAATCTACATAGCAAGAGAATCAGAGATCGATTGCGAAGTATTCAAGATGACACGCCCGTCCAGAGTGTTTTAGTTTTGGTTTAGTAGAATTTTGATTAATTGCTAATAGCTTTCTAAAATCATTATTGGATGAAGCCTTATGTAAGTATCTGCAAACCATTACTTTATGCAAGAATCATATGATATGAATAATTTTGAAATGATGCAGTTTAGAGAAATTTATTACAAGCAGTTACTGCTTTTAGAACTAAAATGGAAATAATCAAATTAAAACAGATTAAGGGAATATTGAAAAATGAAGTTAGAATTTTGAGTCATATGTATTATTTCATCTTATATATCATATCTTATATATTATATATATAATCAAACTATCAAAAATTGAGTAAATCAAACTATCAAAAAGCTCAAATTCTTCTGTACATATTCCAGAAGAATTTGAGCTTTTTGATAGTTTGATTTACTCAACATTAATGGAAATGATGTTATTTAATTAATAAATATTCAAAAAGAAGAGTATTGACCATGAATTATTTGAGCCAAAGTATGTCCATCCTCAGCATTAAATAAATTATTTAGGATAATTTTCTTCTAAAAAAGAAAGTTGTGAGAGACAATACGCTTTTCATTTGAAACTTGTACAGGACTACTACTGACTTCCCTGAATTGCGTTTTTATTGACAAATAACTACCATTAGAACTGAATCGTTAGTTTAGTACAATTTTAATTGCATAAATACCAACCCAAGTACAATTCTAATTTATTCCTCATTAAAAGATTTCTGTAGAACATTTCAGTGCAAAAATTTGGAGACAAAATTGTGAATAATGAAGAGTTTAAATATATATTAATAACATACCTTTACGTCAAAATGTCTTGAAGAATAGTTTTCAGGATGTATTAAAAAAGTTTTCCGTGCAATGTATCTTTATTTTTATTTCAATAATATCTTTCAGAAGCTTTTGCAAGACGCCAGAGGAAAAATAATTATTAATTATCAATTAAGTGAAATTTGAATTTAGGAAGAGAAAGCTGAGGAACTTGTCAAAAATTTTTACCTGTTCGTTTTCTAACTTTGCATGTCAGCTAAAGTGATATGAGCCAAATGCTAAAGTAAAAATAAAAAAGTAATGGATTGCAATTGGTCAACAGTAAAGACAGAAAAAAACTGTGACAACCTAAAGGAAGCTACTGAAGATAAATAATGTTTTTAAAATGCCGGTAAAAAATAAATTAAAAATTCTCGAACAAAAATTCTGATCGATCAGCGACAGTTTAGGATATTTGATTCTTTTGAGGTCTCTTCAGCTGCCGGATTCTCTGCATAATTTTCCGGCTCTGGCTGATGATAATTAACTTCCTTTGACAGTTCTTTTTCGCCCTCCTAGCAAGCGTTGAAGGGTCTGTCAAGCCCTTGATAGACAGGGGGAAACAGCTGTTGTCTTCAATATCAATGCAAATATTCCGAACTTTAGCAGCCACCAATAGATGGCAGCACCATTCGTAAATTGGAAGCGAAGAGCTGATTCAAGAAGAATTCCTCCCCCCTTCCTTTTTTCAGTTTGTTAGCGTCAAAATCATTTTATGTTAGTTTTTATTAACTAAATTTATTGAACTGAGCTGATTATTTGAAGACTGTGACACAAAGCTGGAAATGGATATAAAAATAATTTGCATAATGGTACATTTTGAAACGATATGTGAAAAACTAATTAAAAACAGCATTCTTTTGAACATATGTAGTTTACAAGACAGAGATAATTTTGAGTTGAAATTAGTACAATGGAAGTAGATTTACACCTAATTATCTATTACTATACTGTAAATAATAAATGTAATAAAGCGATATAATAAAGCTTATTCAATGGCAAATCAGAAATGCACCAGTAAGGAGAAATACTGCTCAACAGAGGCTAACTGGTACCGCCAATACACTTTTTCTTAACTTAGAACCCTGCGCAATTTGAAATGCATATCTATTTGAAACACATTTAAAAGTCCTAGGATTCTGTTATCTCCTTCATCAGCGGCATCTGCTGAAGGAAATAATGCTTGCTCTATAGGATGACTACTTCACTCAGAATGATTATATCGACTTTGACAGCGCCATGGCCTTAGAGGGCAATAACCGGGCTGACAGATAGCATTGACGCCGTTACCAGACATGAACAAACTTCTGCAAATCATCCAGATCAAATGCTACGGTTGATGTTTTCAACGTGCAAACAACTAGACTACAAGTTTAAAGCAAGTAATGCTTGACTCATGAGATCAGATGGCAGTCTTCCATTAATCAGCATTCCATGAATGCTATACCACTCTTTATTCGTTTCATCAATCGGTGATTTATCAGTTGAAACTTCACCACAAACTCTTTGTTCGGTGAATTCGTTTTTCACTTTTTTTAGCTGACATTATTTGAAAGTATGTTTCACCTCATCAGTTGCATTTTCAGCTGTTGTTTTACTACTTTTCATTAGAATCTTCTACAGTATCTTCATCTAACTGTCATTTAAAGAAATCTTTCTACCATGCTAGTGTTAACTGAGCTACGCTTTTTCAACAGAAACACTATGAGATCATAGCCTTACGCGATATATAATCTTACGCGTTAACTTCTCACGAGATACATTCACATTTGATGCTTTGGTCACATAAACTTGCCTCAATAGAGGTTTCAGAATTTTTATGACACCTTTACATTCTCTAGTACTTAACATTAATCATTTTACACATTCCATTTGCCAGGTATTTTGATACTTTTGTCTAATTCTTGAAGTATATATGCAAACTTGTAGCAAAACAAAATTCCAATGTATTTCCTTTTAGAGCCTTGTGTGCCCATGTAACTCAACAACATTTGCTTAAATTATGCCGCTTGTCCAGCGCTCCCGGCACTTGGCCGTGGTGCACAGAGAGTAGATTTCCTCCTCCAGAGGACGCGCAATAACAGTTTAATGACAGCCCAATACAGCTTAATAGTAGTTATTCGATTCAAATTCTGACTTCGTTTAATATCCAATTTATTTCATTTCACAAACATAGAGAGATTAAAGAGGCTATTTACATACAGAGTTTAACATAATGATCTAATGATCCGTACATCACGAAGATGAATAACATTTAATAACTTACGTATCGTATCTTAAATGCTGCGAAGATAGAACGGGAATTCCCCGATTGCTTAATTCAAAACAGACCTGGTTGCCAGATTCATAGATCGAAATTATGAAAAATTAAATATTAGCAAACAGGAAATAGTAAACTTCATAGGAGTGGCAACATCCTCCCACCTTTTGTATTGCAGGCAAATTTACCTTAAAGCAATACAAAACGAAATAATACACATATATAGCAGATATAAATTGTAATACATGAAATGAAGTTGAACTAAGAATTATAAACATGTGAAATGACATTAAAAAACAATAAATATATAAACTGGCATTATAGTTATTAAGTACTAGGGAAAAAAGTCAATAATAGTTCATAAGTCCATGCGTTTTACAGGTACTACTCGGCGACCACTTCGAGTTACCCTTATATTTTTAGGAACCTCGTTTTCACATGACTCTGTCTCTGGTGCAGTCTCGGTTTTCTGAGACATTTTTATGAAGTTGTCGGCAGAAGTAAGCTCCAAAGGGAAGATTCGTTGAAGGGGTCGTATGATTTCACCATTGGCTACTCGTAGTTTCGCAACACGTTCAATATTGTCTTTGCCAGGAAACAGTTCAATTACCTGTGCTAAAGGCCAATTTATCCTATTTGGGTTCTTTGACTCCACTAGGACAATTTCTCCTGGAGAAATCGTCTTTCTCCGTGAAGATGACTTTGGACTTCTTACCAATTCTCCTAGATATTCTTTATAGAAACGTTTTCGTAGATTTAGCCGTAAGTTATGAAGGTAACGTACACGTTTCAATAAATGCTGAGAGTCAATTAAGTCCAAATCAACAGTTTCTCGCTCGCCTAAATCTTGAATAAAGTGAGCAGGCGTAAGAGGTCTCAGTTCGTTAGGATCGTCTGACAAATATGTCAGTGGTCGTCCATTTATTGTGGCCTCACAGTCAGTGAGCAATGTCAACATTTCTTCATATGTGACACAGGATTTTCCTAAACACTTTCGAAGAAGTTCCTTGATACAACGAACCATTCTTTCCCAAAATCCACCGTACCATGGGGCAGACGGAGGGCTAAATATCCATTTGATTTTCACTAAAGCACATTCCCTTTGAATGAAATCCCACATCTTTGGCAGCTCAAAATTTTGGAGGTTTAACGTGACCATATTGACCACTTGTTTTTTCTTACCTAGTCCTAAAATTGTCCAACCTAATAAAGTTTCCACGGCTGAAATACCAGATGTAAGTACTTCAATTCTTCCTGTCAAAATGCTTCCAAGTACGTCAGCTCCTAGAAGAATTCTTATAGGTGGCGAATCTCTTCCGACATCTGTCAGTTTTATTCCTCGAGAAGCAAGTTCAACAAGTAATGTTTCATCACGTATTCTGGGTAACGTAGAGCAAATCTTCAGTTGATCGAGCAGAGACATTGAAGTACAATACTTTCGATCTAAACTTTCAATGGTTACAACATATTTCGTATGCTCAGCAGCCGGAGTAATTCCTCCGCCAAACAGTCCTTGAGATAACATTTCCTTTCCGAAAGGTGAAAGATTTAATTCAGCAGCTAAGCTCTTCTCAATATAGGAACGATGTGATCCATCATCCATTAAGGCTCGTGCACAGATTTCCTTGCCTCTGTGCCGTAGTCTGATCAGGATTGTTTTCAAATAAATTTCACGTTCTGAGGGAAGATTTGTCAACAGCGTCTTGGTAGATTTTTGCTTTTCTTCTGCGACTTTGTCCTTTGATGAAGAGTTAATATCTTTACCTAAATCTGGGCAAAGTAACGCGTAATGCCTCCGTCCACAAATTAAACATTTTACACTACTGTGACACCCTTTTGCCATATGACCAGGCTTAAGGCAAACAAGGCAGCATTTCCGTCGCATAACTTGGGACTTTCTGTCATCGTAATTTATTGTCGACAATTTTTGACAATCCTGACTTGGATGAGGACGGTCACAGAATATACAACTAATTTTTCTTCCAGATGTGTTCGAAATTAGAGTAGCAGCAGTAGGTTCATCTCGTTGAACTGGTTTTTGGAATTCCTTTCGTTTCGTACCACTTCCGAACGCATTTTCTGCTAAAACCCGATGCTCTTCACCCTCTACTTCATGACGTAAGAAAGACATCAAATTTTCCAGAATCTTCTCCTTTGCGAGGATTTGTTCTCCTTCCTCGACTTCTCTGTTGAGTCTATATCTGTCCCAAGCCTTTAGAATTTCAGTCGGAAGACATGATTCCACAACAGGATACAGCATTGCTGCGTAATTCGATGTTGTCACACCCAATGTCTCTAACGCTCGTAGATAGGAACCAAGTTTATCGTATAAATCAGCTAACTTGATGACTGATTTGTTATTTACTAATGCCAAAAGATCTCGAATGTAAACTTCAATCAATAAGTCCTTTCTGCCAAATCGGGACTTTAAATGTTCAATAACTTTCGCGTAGTTATCCTTAGAAGGTGGGTAACTTTCCGCTATATCGCGTGCTTTAGTTTTTGGTTTTAACGAAGAAAGCAGATACTGAAATTTATCTTCTTCTCTTAAATTTTCATCTTCATGAACTCGAGAAAACTGACCCCAAAATGCAACCCATGATCTAGGCATAAGATCATACTCCTTAAGACGTAATTTGGGAAGTTTTAAGTTATCAGATGCAACCTTATTAGAAATTACAGATTTACTTTCATTATATTGATTATAATTCTTCTCGTATATAACTCGTACTTCAGTAAATTTATCTCTGTAAGATTCCATTGCATCATACTCTTCATCCGTAAAACTAATTAATTTTTTAATTTCTTCATCTACTTTAAATAAACGCTCTGCTTTCTCAACAACTTTGCAAAACTGTACGTGAATGTCCTTATCAACATCAATTTTACGATGAATATCATTAAACGTATTCGCCGCTGTGGTAAAGAGACGGCGTAAATTAGTTCTTTCACCTCGTAACTTAGTTTCCAGTTTTGCTTGCTCAGCCTCAGTCTGTGTTTTTTCTGAAGTCATGTTTTACTTACACGTATATCAAACGTATTTCTTAAACGTATATAACGTATTTCGAATGTAAACGTACTTCTTAAACGTATGTAACTATTACATGAACATAAAAAACTCTTCACGAAACAAACTTTTATAAATAACTCAGAAGCAATCAAAAGTTAAATAAATTCAGAAATTAACTTGTTTACCTTCATTAAAGTAACTTGAATTTAGCCACTTCTGATTTCTCAGTGCAGAGTACAGTTCTGTCGTTCGGACGCCACTTGTATTCGATTCAAATTCTGACTTCGTTTAATATCCAATTTATTTCACTTCACAAACATAGAGAGATTAAAGAGGCTATTTACATACAGAGTTTAACATAATGATCTAATGATCCGTACATCACGAAGATGAATAACATTTAATAACTTACGTATCGTATCTTAAATGCTGCGAAGATAGAACGGGAATTCCCCGATCGCTTAATTCAAAACAGACCTGGTTGCCAGATTCATAGATCGAAATTATGAAAAATTAAATATTAGCAAACAGGAAATAGTAAACTTCATAGGAGTGGCAACAGTAGTCATGTTGTCCACAGGGATATACAGACAGAGATAGCAATATGCAAATGAATTAAATTCAAACTCAAAAAAATTAACAGATAGGGATACATAGCCCAGTCCCTAATAATAGCACAAATTAAGAAATCAGAGGAAGAAAATTGTAATAAAATTATTGCAATACTAACGGAAGTACCCGAGGCCAGTTAAGTTTAGATTGAGATTAATGCATCCTAACAACAAGGAGAACGATACCGCTGTAATCCTTCTCTAATAACGATGCAACATACATTTTTCAATCTCATGCGATATGGAACCCCCATAAAAAATGTCGATAGAAAAATAAACTAATTTTCTCTCATTATATCAGCAACAACGGCACGTAGTTTTTGATGATTTTTGTCTTTCTAATCAAATGGTTGTAAAAGCTCAAGTTCTATTCAATTTAGTGGATTAAATGTGGCAAAAAAATCATCATAACTGATCAGAAATCGTTGAAACGAACAAACAAACAAAACACAAACAGACATTAATCTTTATATATATTGATTTCGTAAAACTTACAATGTTTTGCTTAACAGACTCTACGGTTTGAAAGCGAGCAGTAGCAGCACTTTTCGAAATAAAACATTTTTATCTCTAACTCGCGAGACTGTTGCCAATCATAAAAATGAGTGCGAAAATTAGTGTTTTCAGAGTTTTTAATTATTATATCGGCTGATTAAAGTCGTACGAAGATGGGAATGGTCGAAATTTATTCCTACGAATTTTTGGAATCGAGAATAATGTATTCAATGTTTGGTAATGCTATTTTTATTTCATTGTAAAACTTAAAAATGTTTTATTAACAAACTCTATGGTTTGAAAACGAACACTGGCAACATTTCTCGAAATAAAGCAGATATTTATCTCCAGCGTGCGAGACTGTTGCCACTCGGAAAAATGAAGGCGAAAATTAGCGTTTTCAGAGTTTATTAATTAATATCTCTGATTTTAGTTTTTTTTTAAAGTGGACGTTGACCTTTTCCAAGACCCAGAAAAGAATGGTGGAAAGTTTGGTGACGATAGCTATATTAGAGACTGAGTTTAATTGTGAACAAACACACAAACGGACATTCTTCTTTATATATATATATATATATATATAGATAGATAGATAGATTAAGAAGTAATTTGAAAATTCATATTGTACCACAACATTTCTAAACAGTTAAAATGTGTTTGTAATATACAGCAGCATATTTTATCCAGGGTGAGGAACTTACTAATACTTTTTTTAAAAATCTTTTTGTAACGTTTCTTACTGCATTTGATCTGTAAGTTTTGTTACTTTACTGAATTCGGTCTGCCGGAAGACTATGATATGAATGTAGTAATTAGATCGCTTTTAGTTAGTATTAGTAGCTTACGGGAAGGGGATATGAAGCATTGTGAAGCTGCTATTGATAGAATGGAGATTTAGGTTAGATAAATATCCATGTCTATATTTAAAAAAAATTATAAAAGAGGGACAAAAGTGTTTTTGACTTATGGAAAACATTCTTGATATAAAAAAGACATCTGATGCGTGTACTAAGGTGTTATCAACAAGATATCTCAACGAGGTACTTAACATGTTGAGTACCTCATGAGGTTGTTCGCCAACATCATGAGAAAAAATAAAAATTTTGAGGCAAATACTAATTAAAATTTTCAAAAAATGTATGCAATAAACAATCATCTCTCAAATTTTAACTATAATGTATGAGTTTACAACCTGAAAAGTTTACTCACTATCATAAAATAAATCAGAGAGCCCGTATTATGATATAGAAATTTCACTTTATTGATTTATGAAGTTTCTGCAGTATAGTAATTACATTCTATGCACCTTTAACGAAAATTCGCTAGAAAAGAATTCGTATAACATTTTCTTGTTTACTTTTTAAACCATATTTGAGGTTTTTTCAACCGAGATTTCTGTATTGCCGAATGGTAGCTTTTTAATGAACATTTTTTTTTTTAAATTGATGACCTATTCGTTATACCGTATTATTCATGAGAGAGTTCCCATTATTCATGGAAGAGTTCTCCCTCATTACTTCGAATACAAGTAGCACTCGAATTTCAACAATACTAAGATTTTTATATTTAAAAAAGTGGAAAAACGGGGAACAAATAAAAAGAAAAAAGATGAAAAAATCTTCAAATTTAGTTTCTAGTAAAGCTTTCAATTTAGAAAATGTGAAAAATAATAAAAAAATTGAAAGAATTTTATAACTGGTATTGAAAAATATAAAGCATTTTATTAGTTTAAAATATTTAGTTACTAAAATAAATATGATAAGCTCCCTACACTTTCGAGAATTTTATCACATACGACTCTTCACTTTCAGAATTTGAATTCTCATCTTCACTGTTGCACCAGAGCACATCCTTTTCAGCTCCATTTAAGTAATTAGCATTGCAACATTTAACAAAAAAGTTTTTTTTAAATTAAAATAGATCATTGCGAAATGGAAAACGGTTGAAAAAAATGTTAAAATAATTGCTTTTAGTTTGAGCAGTTCGCTAATTTTACGTCTTATAAATTTGAATAAGAATACGGTATTAAAAAACCAGTCAGCCTTTCGGGGTATAAGTGGTCAGTAAGACTCAAATTAGTTTCTGGTCCTCCAGAGTTTTTATATTGTGCCTACTTCGCAGTATTAAGTTTTCTCTGTCGATGGATTTTACTGCCAGTTAGAAAATCGGACATTATGAAACATATCTAAATTACATGTCTACAAAATATTAATATTTAATTTTGAGGGTTCTATAAGATGGACATAATGTCTTCTCATATCAAAGAACTTTTACTACTTATGAATACTTTCGTGACATGTCTTTAAGTGATACCAAAATATTTCTAGCTAATCCATCAGTTTTCTTTCTCTGAAGCTACTGCAAGCTAGGAAATGTGCATTGGATGCCTGATTATTATTGCTCATCAGTATGACTTGGTTCAAATCTTTAACGTGATGTTGCAAAAGCTATGATGCATCCATAAAAACATATTGTCGTCAGAAGGACGTTTATGCCCTTATCCGTTTCAGCTGATATAACACTATTGATAGCCCAAAACGGAAAATTCCATGTCTTTGTTCTTCGAACATATGTAATTTTGTTCTTTCAAATTCAGGTATATTACTCTCTTTATATTATAGCGGTACACTGCGCAATCAATAAGAATCACAATCTAATCCCTTGTAAGTGGTAGTGTAACTCTGATTACCAATGGATGCACAACTACTCTACTATTTCGTTTTGGTGATTTAACACAAAATAGAATAATTAGTCTGCTCATTAAATACTGTTAATGCTTTATTGCTAAGGCTAAATTTCCGCATGACTTCGCGTTTCTTTCTTTCTTTTTTCTTTCATTCTTCATCTTTTTCTTCTTTCATCACATTCTTCTTTAAAATGTTACGATTTTTAAGCATATAGTTGTAACTTTTTTTCCCACATATCGCTCTCGTCATAGTCTCTCCCCCCCTCCAATAAATTTTTCCCAATTTTATGTGTTCTTTCATCCCTAACTAATCAAGAGGATAGGGGAATGAAGAAGGGAGGTTGCATATAAGACTGGAAAAGTTGTATGGAAATAAGTGGCTATAACTTTGAGACCGCCTTGTCACATTGCTTCCCCACACTCCCATTGATCACGATTGACAAGAGGACTGAAGTGGGGAGTAAGACCCCTGAGTAGGCGAGAATTCAACCCTTAGTAGTGTCACCCTGCTAATTCTGATGGATCTGATGGGAAATTTTTCCTCCGCTGATGCACCATATGGTGAAGGGGAATGGGATTCAGTGAGAATTGGAAGTATAGTATAAAAGAACCTTTGGCTGTTGATTCACTTTATTCTCCAATGCGTACAAATGGGATACCATTAAATAAGACTGTGGTTTAATTCGCCGAGAGGATTTGGATGATATACATAAGCCATTAAACTTTATATTTTTCTATACGTTTACTCGTATTTCTTTCTGTTCTGCATATATTTAAACTTTTATATTATTTTATACTTTTATTTCTTTCTGTACAGAGTAAACAAAGAACTGTTTTAAAAAGTGACAGCGACTAATCTTCAGTTGTTATGAAACGGGTCTTAAGGAGTCAATCACTATATTTTATCTAAGGACTTTTCCCAGCTTTCTTTTTTGTTATTCACTTTAGAAACATCATATATTTTGTTATCGTCATCATTATAGATGGAAATTTTGAATATTTATCTTAAAATGATTTATTAATGTGTAGAGTCCTTATTTTTGAAGCAAGAGATGCGAAAAATGAGGAATGGCCTCGCCGGGACTCGAACCTGGACCTCTCGAGTACGCGCCAAGTGTGCTACCGTTACACTACGAAGGCATGCTGGAAGGCGGAAAAAATACCTTTTCAGTAATTTTGATGAATAAATTACTATGTATGTTGAATAGTTATTCCCAAACTATAATTTTATTCCTGCGTCTCAAGACACAATCATTTACCACGGTGCCCAATTTTTTAGAATATACGCTCGAGATTGCAAAAATAATTCTTCAAACAAATACAATTAATGTTTTTTATTTGATATTATATTTTTAATTAACTACTTTATTCATAAACAAACATGCGTTAATATGATTAATTAATAACAATAACTTATTATTCATGGCTTTTCAAAAAGTAAGTGATGCAGAATACAAGAAAAGGAAATAAGATTGGAGTGAAAAGGATGACTAGTTAAAGATGCATTGATGCGACATTGGACTATTAACAGATTTTAAAGGCTTTGGATACGAAGCGCTCGAGATTTATGCTTATCAGGGATATTTTTTGACGGTCTGAAAACCCATAGACCTGTTATACATTACAGCTCTATGTGAAAACCTGACTACTTAAATTATGTTTTATTTTGAATTAATTGAGACAATAATTATTTATAGAAACTCCTCTGTTATTCTTTTGAGATCTATAACGCTCTAAAGGTTTGAACCCTCAGAAAATTAACATTCAACATTTTAAATTAAGGAACAAGAACTCATGGATCAGGAAACTAAAAATATTCTTCTTTCTTAAGAAGAAGTATAAGCTCAGATATTTATAATATTTCAGCAACAATGATATCTCATCATGTGCAGAGGGTGTTTACACAATTTTAAAACGATTTTGATGAAGAATTATTAAAAACCCGTGATTTGATACAAAAGTTTCTGTCATTAGCTTATTATTTGAAACGAGAAATACCGCCAGCTACTTTCATATTCATTCTTCTTTCGAAATATCGCATGTAAACAAGCTGTGGATTGAATGATATGTTTCTCCACCTTCGTTTCATAATTCAGAAGCGTTGTGAAATGTATTGTATTAAAGTTCCTAAGTACAAAATAATCAGTATTATTAAACGGAAAGGGACAAATCGTCAGTCATTACTTCTGCATGGAAAGAAGATTTCACATACTGTTTCTAACATGTTTTTAAAGTTAAATCGTTGGTAATGAATAGAAATCCGCTTACCTAGAAATCAACTGCAAAGGTCTTTAAATAGATCTGTAACAACAATAAATAAAATAATAAACCGAGATTTACTTTTTAAAAATTTGTTTAAAAAAGCTGAATAACATAATGTTTATCAGCTTTTGTCGAGACATGTAGCTCAGGTTACTCAATTTATGGCAAAGCACACGAGGACTATCTGCCTAAAGGGAGGGATGCCTTCGTGGAGGACTTTCTAAGGGAAACTGGCTCGAATACACATTACACATGGGGAAAATCACGAAAACGCTCATGCAGCCAGCCCGTTTGCGGGATTCGAACCTCGGACCGAATTACCAGTGTTCAGCGTCTTTACCGCTCGGCCGCTGGTGGGCCCAACATGTAGCTCAACGCAGATTAATTGGTAGGAAAACTATTTAGCAAGAGATGCGAAAAAATACACAAAAAATAATGTGACCCTTGATGTTTACCTAAATGATAGCAACAAAAAAAGGATCTATTTATTATCGGATACGAAGAGGAAAAAAATATACAAACCTGGTTACGTCAATGCAAAAAAAGGTTTCAGTGAGGAGTTTATGATTGTAGCAGAATATTCTTACGATGGAAAAGTAAAAAATGGGAAGAGTGGGAAAAAAAGTGTTAAAATCAAGTGAAGTGATCAAGAGAAAGTTTTATGTGAAATATTTACAGAAGAATTTCCATATCTTTCTCCCAACGACTTTCAAAGATTGAAACTTCATGACAAAGCAA
>KK118029.1:996933-1009751 GCA_000611955.2 Stegodyphus mimosarum | reverse complement strand
GGCATTCCTTAAAAAAATTAAGACTATTGCATATATCCCTTTTCAACGTATTCCTGCGAAGTCTACTATGGTTTACCCTATGATTTCTTGTGGCTCTGGTCTTTTGAGAAAACCTCTTTCTACGCTCAAACCGCCCACGATTGACGGACTCTGGAAAGTTGTGAAAGAGGAATTTAAATCAATGCTCTTCAAAGCAATGCAAAATTTTATGAAAAGCCCTTCTATTATGAAAATCAGAATGCAGACAATAGAAAAGACAAAATAATAAACTCTCTTTATTAGAACTATAATAAACTCTCTTTTTTATTTCTAGTCCAGAATCAGGTCTAGCAGATCGAACATTTAAGGAAGTGCTCTTTGCATTTTAAACAATAATTAAACGGTCGTGAAATCGTTCAACAAATATTCAAACATATTCTGTATAATATTTGAAAAGCGCGTTTTTAGAATTCAGAAAGAGTGAGAAGGAGAGCAAGTGTATATTGAATTTCAAAATCCAAAAGGTGCATTCATTTGGGGAGGGGGAGAAATTTGCTAAAAACACTAAAGCTAAACATTTATAAACATTTATTTATTTATCTAATTTATGTTTTTTTTAAATGAAGTAAGCCATTATTCAAAACACCTCGAAATGAATTTATTGTAAAGCAAAGCCCACGATGCCCCTGAGGATTATGACCCACCTTTCAAAAATGTTGTTATTTCGCGATTTTTTTCAATCCCAAAACATTATTCTAGCTCCTCAGCAGCTAGCGATCACTTGCATATACTGACCCACGTGGAGCATATACTGTTTGGGTGCAAAATTAAAAATTTGTAAGTTTAGTGAACTGCAAGATTTTATTTTTGTGCATCACTTACCGAAATTAAAAATTATATGTACCGTTAATTTTTGAATGCAGATAGAGAAAACTGTATTTTCTTTCAGCACAGCAAAATTTATGTATTTATGTATTTTTTCAAAATTCTAACTTTTGTTCTCTCAAACAAAATATTAAAGTGATACATATCTGAACTAGCTACGCGCCAGTTTGAAAGCAAATTTCCTTCAAAATTCTTAAATTTCTACAGTGATTCTGTTGTCCGAGCGCATTCTTTTACTCAAATACTATTCATCGTTTCAATATCTTCTAACATTAGAACAAGTAAGATTTTTTTGGCAGGAACATAAAATGTTTTCTCGGTTATATATAATCGACGTCATAAAATCTTGGCCAAGTGCATTTCTGTTTCCATCGCAGTCCATCATAGAAAGAATTACCTACAATCAAATCTCGGAGATCAGAAACTCTGACTCTGTTTAATGCCCAGAGCTATGATCTCCAAAGACTTCGATGTCACGTGTCTTCTTTTGCAAATGCTTTTCTTCTAAGGATCAGCGGCACCTGTTTCATGTCCAGCTCGAGCTGTCAGATCATGTGGGGGAAGCTTATCCTGCATCTGCAAGAAGATACCGAAGACTGACTGCACTGTTGCGAGCAGGAGTTTTAGGCAATCTTCAAATGTCTTGTATGCTTGCCTGTGTCTAAAAAGTGTCGGGTCTCTTATTTATTATTCTGAACATTGCAAAGAGATTTGTTTGTTTTCAAAAGCAAATGCTTGTGTCATGGTAGTGCACTTAAGTGAATGAATGAGCTGTTTTACGAGATCAGCTTAAGGTACATATTTTACACATCTCTCCCCGAAGATACAAGTTGTTAAAATTGATTTTAGTGTAGCGAAATCGATACTTTTATAGTCAAATGGCGTTGGCGCTCTTCATTTTTCTTTTCGGTTGCCTAGGTATTAATCCCAAAATATCTTTGTGGAAATTTTCTTATTGCCATTTTAAAAATTTCTAAAGCGATTTCAAGAAGACTAGGATTTTTGATGAATTTTCTGTTTATCCAACTATATTCGCATCTCAAATTCCTTTTAAGACAATCATCGTTTTCATTAAGGGATTTTTAATTTTCAGCAGCTCACGAAAATTTTCCTTCATTTTAGAAACGGTATTTATATATTGAATGCATACAATGCCCAAATAATGCTTGTGATATAATCGAAGTAACAATTCATAAACTAGATCAATTAATAGTTAAGAACAATAAAAGTTATTTTTTAAAGATTGAAGGTATTAATGCAGGGCTCTTTTAAATGCGATATACTTAGATCTCTGGAAGGAATTTCGATTCATATAACGATAGTTTAAATTTCGAACTTTCCTTTTCGCTGTTCTTATTGTAAAAAATTACACATTTTGAGAAAAGCATTATCTCCCTTTACGCTTAAAGAAATTATGGTTAAAATCTCCGAAAATTTTATCTAAGAATATATTCATTTTTATAACACTCTTCTTATAATTTAAGTATTCACTAAATTCCTACTTTATATACTTGTACATTAAAAATACTGTTTATGAGTGTAACACGTAGTATACCTAATATTCCCTACTTCTGATACAGGAAAATTTTTAGCATACAGAAAAGTTATGAACTGTGTACTTTAAGCAAGATATTTTGCTAAAAAATGATGCTGATATCTACAAATTTTTGCTATTTCTTGCAGTTCCTGTCAATTTCTGTTATTCAATTTCTAAGTGTCTCATAGTCGCAGTTTTCATGATATAGTCCGGCCGTCTCAAATGCAGCTCTGGCTGGCATTCTGCCAAAACACATAGACTCGTCCAAAAGGGACGTTATTTCTTGCTGCGATATGAAAGATCACGTGAAAGTCTTCTCTTCTCCGGAAAGAGAGAATGCTGGAGGGAAAGAAAGTCCGCTATCATTTCACCCTATTTTGAGAATAATTAGGTCTGAATGGCGCATGCGTGTTTGCGCTCATGGTCACGGATGAAGCAGTCGAACTATATCATATAAACAGACTTATTTTAACACTCTTCATTATTACACTTTTTAGTATTATTATACTTTTTTCGTCCAGTGTATATGAATTTCCACCCTCGAGTGTGCACTTAAGATTATTAGAAATTCAGAATTATATATGTTGATTAAGAAATGTAATGAATTTTATGTCTAACTAGCGGGCTGCGACTAAAGCAAACTTTATAAGTTCTATATACATCCGAAATGAAAATGTATAAAAGCATTTCCATTATGAATGAAATCAGTTCATTCTTTGCAAGCAACAACCAAATCGCAAATAATCTTTTTGTAGCCAAAAAAGGAACCGAAATTTTTGACACTTCAGGTTAATACTTAAGCGTATGACGTCATAATTTAAATTTAATGCAATGTAATAAATTTTTTTCACATTCATAAAAGAATTAATATGCCAATAACATAGCATGCCAATTATTTTAATCTGAAAAACAAACAAAAAATGTCAAACAGCAACTAATTATTTAAAACGCAGACACTGATGAAACATTTTGGACATAAATGACATCACATACAATCGCGTGCTTTCTTCAACGTCAAAACATGACCTTAATATAATTAATGTTTGAGAACATTATTTTTATTTCACATTTGTAAAACTTAGCAAGGAGTGGGAATACTTTTCGAAATAAAGTAGATTTTTTTCTCCAGCGTGCGAGACTGTTGCCACTTGGAAAAATGCTTGCGAAAATTAGCGTTTTCAAAGTTTTTAATTACTATCTCGGATGATTAAAGTCGTACGAAGATGAGAATAGTCAAAATGGCCTTCCACGAACATTTGCAATCCGGAGTAATTTAATGTTTCGCAACGCTACTTTTATTTCATATTTTGTCAAATTTACAAATTTTTTATTAACGAAATTTATGATTTGAATGATTTGAAAGCAAGCAGTGGCAACTCTTTTCGAAATGAAACAGACTTTTATCTCTAGCGTACGAGACTGTTCCCACTCAGAAAGCTAAGAGCAAAATTACCGTTTTTAAAATTTTTAATTACTGTCTCGGCTGATAATTTCGTATGAAGATGAGAATGATCGAAATGACTTCCCACGAGTTTTTGGAATCCGGGGGTGCCTCTCTCGAAGCTCAACTCCCCGCCATTCTGGAGGAGATAATGTCACAAACGAACAAGCAGATAGACAGACGCTCACAGATTTTAATAGTATAGCTAGTTTGGGTTATTAATAATATTATTATTATTATTATTTTAAGTTTATATTACAAATAAAGTGTCTTAGATTCTTTTTGCCATTCAGATAAGTGAAAAATTATTGCCTGAAATCCCGACAAAATCAATATAACTTGAAATTTAGCATTATAATAAAAAAAGATTTTGTGATGCATTTTTGAAATGTGTGAAAAAACATCTGCGACAATAGCTCAATAACAAAAGGTGTAATTTTTAATTTTCATCAATCGACTGTGAACATAATAATGCGAAGGATCTGAAGTCCTTAAAGGGTTACAAGTAGTCGCAGGGGTAAAGCATTAGAGGACTGAGAATTCTGCTTCAAAATGCTAAACAAAATCATTACATAGGGATTTCACAATATAAGAACCAGTTCCCTTTACCAAGCATCCTGTAAGGGCATCTGAGTTTTTTTAGGCAGATAAGCTACATTAACTTATCCACATTTAATTAACTGAATTAACTATTTTTTTTTAAATTTGACACTCAAAGCAGCAAGTTTCACAGGCTGATTCGAGTTTTACTTCTGATATATTAAATGTATAACTGAAGCAGAAGGTAAAAGTGATATTTAATGATGTTTGATCTATTTGCACACTGCCTGTAGATATAATTTATAATTATTATTCGACAATAAATAAATGAGATTACCACTGGTATGAGAAATTAATTTACCGGAAATAAATCAAATCATATGATTTAAAATACTTCACAGAACTCCTTTATTAAAGGCCACTGAAACGTGTTTTGCTACACGTGTTTATTTGAAATTTTGAAAAAGTAAATTTTGTAAATAAGGAATATGTCGTAAAGTAATCAATAAAAGGTTTTGAATCAAATAAAAATGTGAAACTGAGTAATTCGAGTGGAATCCAAAGTACCATTCTGTGCCTGTCAGCAACAAACAATACCACTCACATCGACCAGCCGTTTGCTGCAACCGCTTGAGCAGGACCTCAGATGATTGGACAGCAGCGACTTGACAGATCTCGTCAAGCGGACGAATTTGGACTGACAGTGTCACACAGCTTTCAGAACGTTCTCTTCTTTTCTCTGTCATATGCAACAAAAGGAGGAATGCTTCGCTTTGCCCGACTGTCACCAGGTGGCGACTGAAGTTGACCTAAAAAAGAATGGAAAGACACTCGTTGCCTCACAATAAAAGGCCGGGCTGTAACAACGGAAGCGGTTTAGAATTTCAAGGGTACCGCTTGCTTTTCTGATGTTACTGCTAAAGAGGTCGCTTGAAATGAAAGGTTTTTAACCTTGTTGCTGAGTAAGAAGTCTTGACTTAGGCAAAAAAAAAAAAATGTTGTTGTAACAGTGATGGAGTAGTCGCCCCTGCTGAGTCTGAAGAACGCAAATTGAGAACATAATGTTCTTAAAAAAACTTCTCAGCTCTCGTTAGATCTAGGCGATTTCAGCTTTTATAATGTTCCCTCTATGACACTAAAATTTGTTTCTGTCTTCGTTTATACCACAGAAGTAAATACCGTAATCATAAGCATGTGTTTGCATAAGATCTGCCCATGAAGACCTCCACGAAGAGTTGACAGTTGTTTAAAGAACAGAATGTCTTTTTAAAATCATCGTATGGCGCAAATACGATACCTTTCAAATTATATAAACTTCAGACCAAATTTTCAGTTAGGTAAAATGCGTAACACTCCAAATACTGCTCTTAATATTATACAAGTTCTAAAGAGCTTAGTTTCTTGAAATAAAACAAATGCAACAGAATTCTAAATATCCATGCTAGTTGATAATTTCTCTTTCTTTCTTCTAAAAATGCCCAATACGTTGTAATGATTCTGCCGTCCTTTAAAAAGTGTCTTTAGACTAGAAGTGACTTTTCACATACATAAATTTCAACTACACAATTAATAAGCCCCTTAACAAAAAGAATTATTAGTCATATTTCATCAGAATTATTAGATTTAACGTTTTCGTGCTTCATCATTTCTCACACATGCAAATAAAAAATATACATTTTAAAAAGGGTCAAGATAACAAGATAATATTTATTTTATTTTGACAGAAGGTTTAGACTTAAAATTCGCCTTTTTTAAGTAAGTTAAAACGCAAATTATATCGTTTACAGACAACAAAATTAAACAGTCAAATTACTTTTAATTTCCCCAAATGCCCAACATATTTATGTTTTAACTAAAACGAAAATGTGAAATAAATTTTTAATCATGTAAGCCTAAAATCAAACACATAAACCCATTTTTTATTTTGTCGCTAGATTAAAATGAATTTTTTTCTCTTTTGATTTGCATGGAGTAAAATGGATAATAAATTTCTGTGCAACTAAAATTGAACCAAGGCGTTATTTTTTAAATTGACTCAGTAAAATTAACTATACCAATTTAAAACTAAGCAAAACAGTAATATTAGTTTAGTGTAGGCTTAATACAAAACTTAATCATATCGGCGTCAGATACAGATTAATTTTTTCACGGAGCAAACAATTTTATTCAAAAATAGGAGAATCAAAAATGAACGCAACGCCAATATCGAGGGAAACAGCAATGAAGTGTAAAAAACTAAGATATCAGAATTCCAAAAGCCTTAAGAAAAGATCTGGCATTAATACTATTAAGCAAAGAAGATAAATTTTTGTGATTGAGAAAAGTTCAAAGAATTCAATTCACCATCTGACGAAACTTTATGAATAATTATGTATATTCGATATAACTGTGGAAGATCTATAGGGCATTTGCTTAATTATCCTTTTCGAACACAAGATTCATATTCCTTGAACCGAAGATTTAACGTTCTTTCAGATGTATGCCAAACTGCGCTGACAATATACCATTAAGCATTACGTTTTAAGTGTACAATGTGTATATATTCTACATTAAATTAGGGACTGTAGTGTGTTATAATATTGTCAAATCACCTGCTATTATTATTGTCATCTCATGCATTTTTCGTTTTCTTTTTATAACTTCGAAGACAGTTTCAAAATTACGGCCCCCCGGACCGTGATGCAGGCCTCACTTCTCTGGCGCATGGAACATCTGCATCATGAATGGAAGATGCATGACGAACGGTTCCTGCATCATGGTCCGGGTCGTAATTTCGAACACCTTCTGTGATGATGATCGTTGTCTCTATATGTTCTTTTTTCTTTGTTTTTGTTGTTGTACTCCGAATAATAAACATGTTTTCTCACTCCGTACGTGTCCTTTCGTTTTAGACTTTTGTGTCGTCACTACTGCGCCAGGAAGGCGTTTTCGACTATGCATTGCTATGTGATTTTCCATTGTCTAAGTATACCCTATCTTTTCTCACATTTTGTCACCGCTGTACTGATACACCCTGTATATTGTTAATGAGTCTACGAATTCCAACAAGGTGCAGGAAGAAAACAGTTTTCTGTTTCCTGTGACTCTGAATCGTTAACATACTTAAAAAATATGATGTGGACACCACATGACTTTCTTGTACTGTCTATTAATTTATACACTTTTTTTGATGCATTTCATTTAAACGTTTCTTCTCGAATTTCGTTAGAAATATATTTCTCATTCAATTAATTTACTTCTTACTTCGCGGTAAGGCAAAACCACGTGAAAACTCAAAACAGCTTCATTAAAAATTTCAAAATACAGAAAAACATAAAATACGAAACGCAGTTAAAAACAATTTTTGCAATTAAAATTAGTTTCTTCGCAAAAACAATCAATTTGGCCTGTGAACAGGAAGACAGATTTTTTGGTGCACAAAACTAAAAATTTACTTTTGCTCCCACTCATCAAAAAGGCACTGAATTTGGTGCACAAACTGGCTTAATTCTACTAAGGGTTTCAAATGTAAGCAAATGACGGACTCGTTAAACTTAGTACCACTTAAGCAACTTTTAAATCGTTAATAATTCTACAACTATTGCATGCAGATTAACTAAAGGCATCAAAACCTTAATTGGAATTTAAGAACAAAGTAATTCAATCACTTTTAAAGCAGAAAACGTACTATTTACCGACATATAAAAATAAAAATCAGGGCTCACTGAGCCAGTAACAGTGTGTATATATATATATATACATTTGGTGCAGTCGATTGCAACCGAAAAGAGAAGTGAACAACTGCACGTTATAACAGTCCTATGTACAAAATTTCAACTTTCTGAGGCTATTCGTTTTTCAGTTATACATACATACGTAGTACGTCAGGAATACGTACGCCAGGTACGTATGCATACATACATACGTACAGACGCCCCCAAAAAAAACTCTTATAATTCCATTTTATATCAGTTTTATAACTCGTTTTGAGAAAGAGTCCTTTATTCTATCCGTACGTACAGATGTCATCGTTCAAAACATCATTCAAAGGGATTCGATAGCGGTTAAAATGGATATTTTTGTTGAAATATGATACCGAAATTTTTCGCGATTACAATACTTCCTTTACTTCGTACATGGAAGTAAAAATTAAGTCTTCTCTGTATACATTTTAAGCATTTGTGAAAAGTTTACTGAAGATGGGTAAAAAAAAAATTACTTCTTTTTTTGCAAGATGTTTAGGTTTTAAGTATCTTGGGCTTTGTCTCTCATTTTGTAAATATTTTTTTCCAATGGATCCTAAAGTGAAGCAAATTTCGTCTTTTTTCTCACTGACAGTAATTATTATCAATGGATTTACCATTTATCTAGTATTTTCACAAATCCGAAAATTTTCTCATTTTGAATTCTATTCAAGCAGTAAGTGTCATTGATTATCCCAGTTACCAGTTAAGGCAGTAACGGCAAAGCTCATTGATCACTTTCAAACAAGTGATAATTGCCACAAATACTCTTTTCCACTTATCCATCTGAAAACATCTTTCGCATCAAAAATAAACAGAAAAGAAGGAGTCAGTGATAAATAACTTGAGTCCAAAAAGAATGTAACATCACTCATTTCCAACACCATTTAATTACTATTCCAGATAAAATCGTTTGCGGTAAGCTTTGGTTTTAGGTTTTTCGTGCTTTAGTTAAATATCTTCCCAACAGGCAATGATCACTGTAATAAATTCTCGTAGTGGATGCATATCATCAAATATTAGAGCTTTATGAAAGAGTAGAAATGCTTATAAGTAATATTTTTTCAACTGAGTTTCTTTCTTCCTCTTTGTTAATTCAGGATCTTTGATTTTCTTAAGGTGGAAACTTCAATTACCTTTTGATTATTGTTGATTTTAAACTTAATAGACTTTCCTAACAAAATGGTTAAAACTTTATTGGGGATATAAAATCATTTACGAAATATTTTAACATAATTTGGCACACTTAAATATAAATGAATTTTTGTCATTTATTTATACGTCGAAGTAATCTCTTTTAAGAGGAATGAATTAATAAAGAGCAATTGGCAAGAAATCTTACGAGAGTAGCAAAATGCTGCTTTAAACCAGAAACTGACTGGCAAGCTAATTCTAGTCTTTCATTAATAAAAGCTAAAAACAGTAAAAACAAAAATCTGAAAACCTTCAGATTTTATATTACGCCCAGGGAGCGTTTTTTTTTCATTTACATACGCATACACATTTCGAGAGCATCTGAGATAATGCTCCTTTGGGCTAAAAATATTTTAAAACAGAGTATCTTTAGAATTTCCGATAGACAGTCTTGCTCACTGGAGATAAAAAATATTTTGTTGCCATTGCTTCTTTTGACATCGTCGAGTTTGTGAATTAAGTTCAGGTGATACTTTGGACATCTTGCATCATCTTGTGAACCAACTTTACATCAGATAAGAGTTTGTGAATCAAAAATTCGCTAGTTTTACAAAATATGAAACACACTGTAAAATGTTTTAAAACAGCATTTTTTAGAACTTCCGATTGATAGTCTCGCGCGTAGGAAATAAAAATGTTTTTGTCCCGCACAATGCTGTCATTGCTCGCTTTGAAATCATTGAGTTTGTTAATCGAAAATTTGTTAATGCTTTACAAAATACGAAATGTCCAATAAAACAAAGTGGAAATTCAAAATTCGGGTTTTCAGGTGTACATATTCGGGTGGAGGACAACGTTATTCAAAATTTTATGGCTTTAGGTACCGTTATTTTTTCACAGTGCGAAAAAATGTCTACATTCATACCAATTCTTCATTATTTAATGTCTTTAAATATAATACAGTACGACAATATTTGGTGGCAACAAACTGAAAAGTGGTTCAGACTTTTATAGTGATTCAACACAAAATCCCCTTTTGAGCCTAATAGTCCTTCTGGGCTAGCGCTACTTTGGGCTAAAAACTTGCGCCCCAAATGTTTTTCCCGTCTATCGCCCTTTTTGATTAGATGAAAAGTGAAAATCGTGGCGAATTCTCTTCTCTGTCTTTTTTTCTGCTTGTTAGAGTAAAGATGTAATCGTTGGAAAATTGCAGTATAGTGTTTATGATAAGATTTACAGAGTTCATTAAAAGTGAAGAAATATCCTTTCATAATAGCCACAAACCTTAACAAAAACTCTTTATTTTTTTAAGGAATTTAATATTAATTTTGAGACATTATACATTATTTTCCTAGGTAAAAATTTTAATTATACAGTTATTCGAAAAAAATAAATTTTATAATGCTTTTGCTGACCCCAATAATTTGAACGTAACAGCACTATGTATTGCGACCTCTTAATGAGAACCTGCGCTTAAAGAAAATTGCATCGAACCTAGATCTTGTAAGAAATGCTGTCTCATCTTTCAGAAAGTAAAGTAAATTAATTTCGAGTATGAACCTAATTGCAGTTTCCTAAGAGTCTGATTTCATATTTAATAGGGTTTCTGTAATTACAGCTTCCGCTATAAA
The DNA here is from genome assembly GCA_000611955.2 of Stegodyphus mimosarum. Lineage (NCBI taxonomy): Eukaryota > Metazoa > Arthropoda > Arachnida > Araneae > Eresidae > Stegodyphus > Stegodyphus mimosarum. Next base: position 998,882 of record KK118029.1, on the reverse strand, counting down.
AGCATTAATTTTTTTTATTGATTTATGGATGCATTTTCTCAATTTTGGATAATTAATCAGGTGAATATTCATTTCAGAATCGAGAGCTGGATGAAAGGTAAGACGCAATTTTCTGTGGTATTTAGCAAATAATACTTAGAGCGGCAGATTGTCTTGTTTGTTGCCTAGATTAATATAATTTGTTTTATTGGTTAATTTGTTTTGTTTGTTTTGTTTTGCTAGTTAAGACATTTCCTTTGTCTGTTTGTTCCCCACTGTGGTAATTACCATTCACAGTGCGATTTTCTACATCAATCGTTTAAGACCAGGCTTTCAGGGTTATTGTTCTCTTTCATATAAAAGTATCCAGCAGTTCAGGACTCTACAGTAAGCAACAGTATGCTACAGTCTACTACAAGCTACGTAAAATACTCATCTTAGCCTTATCTTACAGATAAGTAGCCTATAAATGAATAAGACGTTTTTCGTTATTTAGGCATTTCATTTAGCTTAGTATATCTGAGAACTTACGCGACTGCGGTGAAGAATGTCGTGTATGCCCTTTATTTTGGTCTCCATCTTTTGCATGCTATATACTTCTTTATTTCGTCAAAGGCAATTTCAAAGATGCCGGAGTCATAGTTATGTTTTCTTCGCTTAACCTCACATTATATATATATGATATGTTGTGAGATTAATATAATAATGATAACGTATATATTATTTACAAACTAGTCTAAATTTCAAATTCCTATATCATTTATATAACAACAAAAGGGAAAAAAATCTGAAGGGTTTTGTATTTTAAATTATGTCCAAACGGGAGTTTTTTAAAGTTTTGTGTGTTACCTTTATTTATTAACTATCATGTTCTTCGCATTTAAACTATAAAATTCAGTTCAACAGCAATATCGCAAAATAATTTAAAAATTAGTATATCTTTAGAATTTCCGATACACAGTTTCCCGGTAGAGTGTTGCCATTGCTCTCTTTTAAATCATTTGAGTTTGTTCATCAAAAATTCGTTAAAGTTTTACAAAATATGAAATAGATAATAAAAACAAATTCCAAATTTGGGTTTCCAAATGCGCATATTCGGGTGGAAACGTACGTTATTCAAAATTGGATGGCTCTAGGTACCGGTGCTTTTATCACATTTGGAGAAATATACATACATTTACGCAGATTCTTCATTATTTAATTTCTTTAACTATAATACAGGCCTGCAATATTTTGTGGCAACAGTTTGAAAAGTGATTCAGACATTGAATGTTTCCGACGCAAAATCGCAAAACGAAAACAATAGTCCTAGAGACAAAGCCCTTTGGACTAATAATAATAACAAAAAGTCTGATGTATAAGCTACATGACTTCCTTGTACGGAATATTTAATTATACGCTTTTTTTCCTGCATTTCAATTAAACTTACTTCCTCGATTTTCGTTAGAGATATATTTCTCATTCCTTTAATTCAGTTCTCACTTCGCGGCAAGATAAAAATACATAAAAACTCAATATCTTCATTAAAAACTGACAGATAATAAGACGCCAAATACAGGTAAAGCAATTAGAAGCAATTTTTGCAATTCAAATTACGGTTTCTACGCAAAAACAAGCAATTCGGCTAGCAGGCAAGAAGACAGATTTTTCGCTGCACAAAACTAAAAGTTTCGTTTTAGTCCCACTCCATAAAAAGGTACTGAAGGGGCAGAAAGACTTGATTCACTATTCTGCTAAATTTGAAATATAAACAAATATGGCTTGTTATGGTAAAAAGGAATTAGGCTTAGCCGCACCTAAACAACTTTTAATTGTTGATAATTCTACAGCTACTGCATGCAGTTTAATTAAAGGCATAAAAACCGTAACCGGAAGATAAGAACAGCATAACTCAATCATTTTTAAAGCAAAAAATGCACAATTTACAAACATATAAGAATAAAGAAAGTGAGCTGAGTAAAGATTTGTTA